>JXSR01S033714.1:102890-115062 GCA_000969725.1 Ophiothrix spiculata
TGATCCCATTCGGTGCTCAATTTTACACTTAACTAGATTACCTATCAGATCTGACCAGAAGCAACATACGTTTATAGATAGTTTCCTTAGAAATGCCTTGTGAGATATGGCTGAATAAAGTGTTTCTGTGGAAATACTTTAAACCGCTAATGTATATCACAACCATTGAACAAATGTTGATGTCAGTGCAATTTTAGCAAATTTGTCACAAAGTTTGAACCATTTTGACATTACTGCCATTTTATAACATTTGTGTCATAACATTTGAAATAATTTGACATCAGTGTAATATAATAACATTTAACAAAACTTGAACAATAATTATTTTATGGCTATGGCACAAATATTTAACCATTTTGACATCAATGTAATTTCATGACATTTATGTCACAAAACTTAAACCAATTAGACATCATTCTTATCAAATTTTTCACAAAGTTTAAACCATTTTAACTTCACTGCAGTTTTATAACATTTGTGTCACAAAACTTTGACCATTTTAACATTACTGTAATTTTATGACATTTAAGTCACAAGGTTAAACAATTTTGACATATACTTTTTACCATTATGTCTTGGGCTCTGAATGGAGTTGGAAAAGTAGTGCTGAGGTTTCTATGATTTATATGAACCATTTTAGTGTCACTGCTGCAATTTAATGACATTTATTATTATTTTTGTCATAAAAATCTGAACCATTTTGGCATAAGTGCAGTTTATGATAAAAAAAAAAAAATTTGACATTACATTTTGTAAATTATATTCAACAGATAATTTAAAAAAATGCAAAGTGACAAAATCTACCATATTCAATACTCATAACTCAGTACAGAAACATGACATGCCATTTAGTCAAATTTTCTTTAAACAGAATATACCGGTATAGGACCTTTATCATGTTTATTTGACTGAGTCTCTTACAAACCACCATGGCTGTCACTGTCATCTTGTCATTTTACTGTATAAATAATTCATAAATTAAGTAATATCATAAACTTCAGTTTTCACACACTGTTTAGTGCACCTGAGGCTTAAATAAAATAGGGAACTCAGCCATGATGTTCATGATGTTCTTACACATAGGTCTAAGTTCAATTTATAGAAAGAACCCTTGGTATTTATCTACCAAGTCCAGTGATCTAGAAAGCCAGAATACTACCCACCCCGAAGAAAAATATTATAGGACTTTTTTTTCGGGGTGAGATCAGTGGGCTATCTAGAACTTAGGGTTTTCTAGTAGTCAGTGGATGAATTATTGAAAACATTAGAATTCTGAAATTTGAATTAGTCTGATCAACATTTACCCATTTTAATATTTTCAGGTGCAAAATAAAAAGTAACTCATGGGCAAGGGAAAGTCTGAAAAATTGCACTTTATTTGATTTGTGGTTCTGCACTTTAGCAGCTTCATTTCAAAGTGATCCCACCCCTGTGTACTAATTTAAGACTCAAGTGAACCATTAGCTCTAGATAGGTGTGTGTCTGATGTGTAAATTGTATGAGCATTTCCCTTACACCTCCAATCTTACCTTTGTGAAATATTTTCTCCCAGACATCACATCAATTATATCAGTGGGTAGACGTTCCCTTATATCTTACATTATTATAGTATGATAGAATTTTTCAAATATATTTTAATAATGTTAGCCTGTACTGCTAAATTAAGTACCGGTAATATTTTTGAATGCAGCAAAAGATAAAGAAGTTGATTTTTCATAATTTGTTTGAAGTCTAAAATGATCTTATGTTTTAAATTGAAATTTAGTATTTATGGTACTCAAAATCATAGAGCTTAAATATTTTTAAAGACTCGTTTTAACCAAAAAGAAATAATTTGACAGTTGATATTCTAAGTCTGAATTGAGCATTTTTATTCAAAATGTCATCTTTCTGACAGAGATGTCTCAGAAACAATTTATTTTATCTACTTAAGATAGTGAAGCGTTTTCTCTCAGGAGACCTCTCACAATTTTGACATTTTATGTTTCCAGCTGCTGATAAAACTGGCACTTTATCTGTGCATTAATTCAGTGGTAAAGTTATCAAAAATCACTGAATTCTATTCATATGGCTCACAATATACCCTATCCACTCGTCCAATTCAACTATTTTGCGACTGACAAATATTTAATTTTTTAAATACTCCAACTTTCAATAGTTTGACAAATCACCCTACTCTAAGATTAAGCATTATAAAAGTATTTTGACATCATTTTTGACACACAGGTATGAAATAACCCAGTGCTACAGTGACATACATTCAGAAAATACATAGTTGAATTGGACGAGTGAATAGGGTATGTATGAAAAAGGCTATTTTTGAGTATAACCTTTAATTCATTTGAAAAACATTCAAACATTCATTAAAAAAATGGGCAAACAGAGACACTTTTTAACAGTTCGGTATGAAAAACATTTAGTTAAAAGTTAAAGGGGCAATTCATGATCCACTTTTCACCCTCAAGGTCACTTCTATCAAATTTGAGTTTTTTAGCTTATAAGAATCCTCAAGTGGTATATGTTACCATGCCCAAACCATTCTTTCATATGTGATTGCATATTTGAGAAAAGTGAAAAAATGTGTCATTTTCTAATTCTAACAACACAGTAGACTGAGGATTTTCAAAATGCTGAAAAGCTTGTAGCTTGGAAACGAACTGTCAGAATCAAGTGAAATTTTCAGTATATATTTATGTTGTACTCTTCTTTTTATTTAGATAGAAACGAGGCCACATCAAAATCATGAATTGCACCTTTAACTTTTTGAGAACCAATGATAATTTTTTTTGTTGAACCAAACAAGATTATAATTTTTTTGGAGTTTTCATAAAAATGTGAAATCATAGTCAAGTTTAGAAAAAGGTCTACTGTGGTTTGTCCTGTTATGTGCTTTGTTATTCAACAAGTATTTCTGTAATGGTGGACTGTTATTCCAGTCACGGTACCATGTAGGGTTCTGTTCACAAATGAACGCATTGATTATGAAGATCGGTATTGACTAGCTTTGACTGCCATCAATTACCAGGAGTCTGAATACATCATAATACATGTAATACACAGTGAAAGTTGATGCCATTTCTGCCCCAAACATATGAAATAAAACTGCCACCCTGGAGGGGTGATTAGTCATGGGGAACAGGCATTGCAAATTGGTGTAATTCACCAATCAGTCGTCCTGTGCTGAGGCTATTTTTCAATTTTGCGTTTGGGTGCGTTTGGGCAAATTCAGCCTTTTTTCAAGTTTATTGTTGTGTAAAAATGTAGAAATTAGATTAGAAAATCATTTCAAAATACAAATTTTTAAGTACTCAAATGTGTCCTTTTTGTAACATTTGAAAAATAATGTTGTACAGAATGTGTGCAGTTATCGTGACATATAATTTATCTAATTATGCAAATTTGAGCATGCAAGATGTATGCATGTTTTTATCAAGTGTTTTTTGCATGTCTGCTGCTCAAAGCTTTAGAATAATCTAAAATTTCACATGAAAAGCAACGCCAGAGTCATCAATTTCATGGTCTGTAAATTTGATATAATTTTCATATTCTTTGACACAGATGGAATATTCTAAAATTTATCTTATAAGAAACATTGAATGATATAAATCTAGTGGCTTTGTGCACCTGGGACATACAAGCGAGCGCGATGGAATTATTATAGATATGGATTAAAATATGCAAGAGTATGCCATTACATCGCTCTCATTAATACTGAACTTTGAGACATGAAATGATCACACATAACAATTTACTAGTCTAGCGAAGTCTTATTTGTCTAGAAAATATCCCACCATACATTAAAGGTATACATTGGATGTGGCAATATAAATGCTCTCTATTTTTCCTTTTCATCTAAGTTTAAACCAAATGCTAGAATGTATCACTGTTTTTTCGAAGATTTCTTTAAAAAGATCTTGTTCTTGTCTTTGAAGTATTTTTTCTGATCAAGAATTAGTTGTTAAAGTACAAAAGCCAGGAAACAACAAAACTTATATACTAAGGTTCACCCAAATTTCAAGTAACATTTCTTTTTATGCTGTTTCAGCCCTTGGCAAAATGTAACTGATATAACCCATGATGAAAAGCTATGTTTTGATTCAATTACAATGCTAAACTATGTGATGATTGGTGTCAATAGGAAAGTGGTTAGCCTGAATCCTCTTTTCCAGATCGGTATAGCTTTGATGAGGGCGGAAATTGATCATTACATTTGCCCCAGTTCCCAATCAGCTCTGGGGTATCCTTTTATTGTAAGCATGGTAAGCGCCATGCACAAGGGATTTCAATTGGTTACAAACTAGACGTGAAAAGGCGAATTTCCTTAGCTCATGGGTGCAGCCCACCCTAGGCCTAGCAGCCTCAAAATCAACATTAAAAACTGACTTGTTAAGCTTCCCTATTACGTATGTGATTTGGGAGTTTTAGTAACGTGTGTATCTCGAAAATGAAGATAATGATTTATTTTTAAATTTTAGGAATTATTACCAGTAATACCTTCCCATGAAAAGCATGCTTTAATACGAGGAGCCATAATCACAAAACATACTTATGTGCAACATTTTAAAGGGTTTCTTTAAAACTGCTACAGCACAAATGTGCCAAATACCAAAAAATTGTTAAGAAATTCTATGATGATCTTAAACAATAGAGGATACCCTGAACAGTACAGCCAAGAGTTATCCAGATTCAGTTGGGCGATTCAAAAGGAACGTTTGTGACCAAAAAATTGAAAAAATTCAAAACAGTTTAGTAAGAAAAGTTTTTAGTTTTTTCTTTTTTTGAACCAAACAAGATAAGTTTTTTTGAGTTTTCATAATAATGTGAAATCATAGCCAAGTTTAGAGAGAGGTCCGAGCTGTGCTTTGTTATTCAACAAATAATTCCGTAATGGTGGACTGTTATTCCAGTCACGGTATCAGGTAGGGTTCTGTTAACAAATGAATGCATTGATTATGAAGATCTGTATTGACTGCCATCAATTACCAGGAGTCTGAATACATCATAATACATGTAATACACAGTGATAGTTGATGCCATTTCTGCCTCAAACTTATGAAATAAAACCACCACCCTGGAGGGGTGATTAGTCATGAGCAACAGGCATTGCAAATTGGTGTAATTCGCCAATATCAGTCGTCCTGTGCTGAGGCTATTTGATACATTTTTCGTTTGGGTGCGTTTGGGCAAACTCAGCCTTTTTTCTAGTTTATTGTTGTATCAGAATGATGTAGAGATTGGAAAATCATCTGATTTAACATTACATATCTGTAAACATTTCCAAATTCTGATGCAGGAGACTGAAATTTACGAGTAGCGTTTATGGACAACTGACATGAGGCCCAAAAGGTACACCAAAACATTTTTACGTAACTTTATAAAACTGACAAGCGCACAAACCACTCATAGCCATCTCATTTTCAATTTCTCAACAAAATGTAGCATATACACGGTCTGCAATACTCTCTGGCGGGGCTAGGGGTATATTTTTTCTCAAAGCGGGAGATATCGGAAGATTTTTTCAAAGCGGGAGATTTTTTTCAAAGCGGGAGAAATGGCTGATCGGGAGGACTACCTAAAAGCGGGAGACTCCCACCTAAATGACTTGACAGGTATGACATAAGTCAGAAAAATCAACTTAAAATACAATGTTCAAGTCCGGGGTTCAAGTACTCAAATGTGCACAAGTTTTGAAACATTTGAAAAATGAATGTACTATAGAAATGTGTGCAGTTATCTTCGGACCCATAATTTGTCGAACTACGCGCATTCGAACATGCAAAATGTGTGCATGTGTTTCTCAAATGTGTTTTTTACATGTCTGCTCACCCCTTCAGAATAATTTAAAAATTCACATGAAAAACACCATCAGAGTCATCAATTTCATGGTCTGTTAATTTGATATAATTTTCTTATAATTCTTTGACGCAGATGGAATATTCTAAAATTTATCTTATAAGAAACATTGAATGATATAAATCTAGTTGTTTTGTGCACCTGGGACATACGAGCGAGCGCGATGGTATCATTATAGATAAATATGCAAGAGTATGCCATTACATTGCTCTCATTAATATTCAAACTTAGAGACATGAAATGATCACACATAACAGTTTACTAGTCTAGCGAAGTCTTGTTAGTCTAGGAAATATTCCACCATGCATTAAAGGTATATATTGGATGTGATAATATAAATGCTCTATAATTTTCCTTTTTCTAATTTCTCCATACAATCATTCTCCTTTTCTTAAGAAAAATCCTGACCACAATTTTATTTTCCAAAAATCAATATTTTTATTGTTAATTTTTAAAAAGTTAATGGTACAAAGTAAAATTGTCCAACATTGTGCATGGTCCCCCTTAATAGTAAAACCTGAATGAGCTTTACAAAATTTCATTTAACATGTTTAAGGTTGCTAAAGAATGAATGAGCCAAGCATTCTTAATATCATGATTGCAGTTATCGGTAACATTTCCTATACAATGCACACACAACGCTCGTAATTGACGCATGACCCCGAAATATCTTCCCGTGTTTTGGGTATAAGATGATAACTTACCAAGATCGCTGTATCAAAACCAGAGCCAACCGTTTGAACTTTTGGGTCCCTAGGGTCAAGGGTCAAACCTCAAAATCTTTTTTTTACAATTCAATTATTGACTGGAACTCGCTTCCAGACAATATAAAAGAGATTCGCAACAAGCTAAGTTTCAAACAGGCTGTTAAGGCCCATCTTGCTAGCTGCTCAAAGGCCCAAGATCTGGCTGCTTTTGTTTAAACCTATTCCCTTGGTTGTCCATACCTTTGCTCTTGTTTGGATCAGGCACCTTTGTCTCTTTTTATGTTGGACCCCATTGGAAATAAGTCTGCAAGAGTAGCCAGACTTTATGGGCCATCCTAGCATATGTTGGTTTTGGTACTGATTTAAATTTTATGCTTTTGTATGTTTTTTTTAAAGCCATTTCAGGGATATTGTTTTTGATAATGATATTGTGTATGTTTTGTTAGTATTTAATGTTTCATCTTTGTACCACATATGCTGAATAAATAACAAACAAACAAACAAACAAACAAACTAACCAGCCGATTTTTTCCGTACATTTACCATTTTGTTCCTGATTTATTAAGCTTTCATGTGATATTTTTTGTGAACTCAAAAGACCAAAGGGTAAGCGGCCTGACTAGGTACATTTTGTAACAAGACCCCGGTCAGCTCATTCGGATTTCCCACGGTATTTCAGGTGTAAATTTCCTGTGCCAAGGAGTTTCGACATACCCACTTTCATTGGCCCACCATGCTCGCATCCTTTAAGCTATCAACTTCGTTCACACATGTCAATAAAGATCATGAAATTCTCGTTCTCATGACACCATACTCATTAGCATACGATAATTCAAAGAACCTGAACGAGTCTATTGAAAAAACACGTAAGATGCCTTGTTAACCAGGTTATACTGGGACAGCGGCCCGTAAATAGGCGTTGATTGGTCAGAATGACCTTGGCGGGTAGATACACTTGCATTGTTTGTCAATTAAACCTGGTTAAAGATCTCTGACTTGGTTTAGCAATGCAAAGGTCGCGTTGTAGCGTGCAGTGGGCGATAACTGCAATATGTCAAACGTAAAAGTGTTTCAATGATTGATAATCTCAAGTGTAAAAGTGTTTCAATGATTGGTATAATATAACTTTCTCTGATAACACCAACAAAAGTCACATTTTTTTATCTAATTTCTAAACCATGCTAGAATGTATCATGCTAAGTTTACTTTTTTAGAAGATTTCTTACGAAAAATCTTGTTCTTGCCTTTGAAGTACAAAATCCAGGAAACAACAAAATCTATACCAGGGTTCACCCAAATCCCAAGTAACATTTCTTTTTTTACTGTTTCAGCCCTTGGCAGAATGTAACTGATATAACCCATGATGAAAAGCTATGTTTTGATTCAATTACGATGCTAAACGGTGTGATGATTGGTGTCAATAGGAAAGTGGTTAGCCTGAATCCTCTTTACCAGATCGGTAAAGCTTTGATGGGGGCGGAAATTGATCATTACATTTGCCCCAGTTCCCAATCAGCTCTGGGGTATCCTTTTATTGTAAGCATGGTAAGCGCCATGCACAGGGGATTTCAATTGGTTACAACCTAGACGTGAATAGGCGAATTTCCTTAGCTCACGGGTGCAGCCCACCCTAGCAGCCTCACAATCAACAATAAAAACTGACTTGTTAAAGGTGTAGGATCCTATTTCAGTGTATAATTTACTTTTAACTGATTAAGTTAACCTTTTCAATTCAATTCAATTCAATTCATTTATTTATTTTCCATCAAACAAACACAAGAAACAAAGATGGAGGAGGCACAACGATAAGCAAGAGCCTGTAAAATTGTTGTGCCCCCCTAACATTAAAAAACATCAAAAATTACTTTACGAACAAAAACAAATATAAAGCAAAGAAAAAAAAATGTTATAAATCACTCAAAGCACTCACATACCGCACACCCCACTCACATACACCCCACCAGAAGCAATGTCAAAAGCGAGGATAGAGAGAAACATGGAAGTATTCATAGATCAAAACTGTAAATTCAAATTTGCATTTTGTGAATTTTCAACCTCAGCTTGCTTCTGTTTTCTCTAAGAGTCAAAAGAAAGTATGCAGCCCTGTGGATGAGGCTGTTATGTAAATACAAAAGAAATAGAAAATAGATCCCGGGAAATAGGTATACCAATAATTTTACATTTTATGCTATATCTCCAAAACTGAAAAGAATTTGGATGTGAAATTTTGGATTTAGAGTCAAAAATATATGGGCTTTCATATGGCATCAAAAATGATACTACTTCCGGTTGAGCCCAAGGGGTGAGAATGTGATCGGGACCTACACCTTTAAGCTTCCCTATTACTTATGTGATTTGGGAGTTAACATGTGTATCTCAAAAATGAAGATAATTATTTATTTTTTAATTTTAAGAATTATTACCAGCACAAATGTCCCAAATACCAACAATTTGTCAGGAAATTCTATGAAGATTTTTAACAATATATAAGATACCCTGAACAGTACAGCCAATCCAGATACAGTTTAAAAATTAAATTGATTGCCAGAATCTTGAATAAAGTTCATGTAACATTCAGTAACGTTTGTGACATCATCCAGAAATAATTTTTTCTCTAAATTACTTCAAAAGTTGAAATTTCCTGATGTGTTAGTGAATTTTTTTATTGCGCTTTACACAGATGATTGGATTCACACAGGTAACATGTTATCAAATATTTCATATAAGTGATAGGAAATTCTATCGTCAGGATTTCTTTTAATGCATTGTTTGGTTTTGTAACATTTGGTAACGTTTGTGCCATTTTGGTGTAACCTTTTGGTAATGTTTGTTACATTTTTGAATTACACCATGTGCTTATTCATGCACGGATAGAACTTCACAATTTCTGTTTGGAAAAATGCTTCTCACGTTTCAAGTAAGAAACGTATGACTAAAAAACCTGCTTATGTTGTCAAATAAAAAAAAGCAGATTTTTTGCTTGAAATCAAAAAAAGTTTTTGAGTATAGATTAACAGGGGAGATACCAGGCTTTGTATACCAGCCCGTGTAATGGCACCGTCAGCCATGGAGCACAAATTGCAGATATTTGGGTCCATTCGGTTCCCGCCAAAATCAACTCCGAGTGCTGAGACTTGGTTACACGTAGAGACAACCTGCTCAAATAATACTTTACGCGAAAGATACGCCAACCTGTACGCAAAGCCTGTGTACGTGTTTCAATATACGCGCATTATGACAAGGTGTGATGCATCATCGGCAAGCTATCGGCAAAAACCCGAATACCATGTCGAAATAAAAATGGAGGCGTGCCTTGAATCTCCCCTGTAAATCTATGGGAAATAGCTATATACTGATTTTTAATTTTATTTTTGGGTGGTGCTGAGCAGGTAAGTTGCAGAGGAAAAATGACTTTGTACCCTTAACTCTAAAATATCATGTTAATTCATTGCAATTTTAATTCCAAGCGTATTTCTTGTCACTGCAGTATAGGAATGTTGTTGTGATGATGCATGAATACTATTCATGCTCGTAGCAAGGAGGTGCGTCAATAGTGAGCATTCTTCCCTCCTGGCTGATTTGTGAGATCCGTAATATGCTACAATTCTCATTTTTTCTGCTAAGGGCTATACATTAATTTCTTGATTGCTCTTTTTAATTACATATTGATGGCTGGGAGGTGTGAGTTTTGCAATAAAAAGAGGTTCCTAATGGCATTCTACTTCAGTACCATATACATGATATATCTCAAGGCTCGACTGTGATCACAGTAATGGAAATTTAGTTTTTGCAACCTTGCACTGTCATCAAATAAATATTAATTTTTATATGCTGACTGTAGGGTGTTACATTGAAATATCTTTAACTTTATTACCAGTTGCAGATCTAGGATCTGACTTGTACGGGGACAGAGGGTGTTTATAAGCTTTTGTACCAAAAAATTGTTTTTGCAGGATTTTGCCAATTTTATGTGGAATGGGCTCTCTCTCCGACCCCCTACCCCTGGATCTGCTACTGGTTTATATGAAAACATTGGCAAATGATTTTGATACAATCTAGTGTAAATTGCTCTGAAAACGACTGTTTGTATCAGGGTTTGTGTGTCATCTTTTTTAGAAATACTTAGAACTTTTTGGGATCTTGCTCACTTTATCATCATTCTCAGAACTTCTCAGGGATGATATAAATTTTGAGAAAAAGGTATTTATGTTTAATGCCAAAATATAGATAATTTGCAAAATATAAAACCACTGAGAATTTGTAGCTGCATTTTCATGGCAAATAGTTGGTCAGATATGGGGCCCATGTTTAGAGATGTCATGTGAAAAATTAACTTATATTTTACCAATAGGATAAGTTGAAACTGTGCATTATTTTTTGAACACCCTGTATAGATTGTGGGCAGGCATTTACCATCCCCAATAACATTTTAACCAAATAGATTGTTCTCTCTAAGGCCCGGTGCAGACTCCACTATCGTATAGAATATTTTGCTTAGAATATTCTATGCTGACGACAAAATGACATAGGTCATTGTATAAATCACACAGTATTATTCGATGACCTACGTCATTTTTTCGTCAGCATAGAATATTCTAAGCAAAATATTCTATACGATAGAGGAGTCTGCACCGGGCCTTAGGGCCAAATCATCAGCTGCAAATCACAGTCGGTCACCAAATATTTGCCATCGTATTTAAAGAATGAACGGCTAACAAACATTTGGTCCAATGTATATGGCAATTCAATAACATGTGCAATCTAGCGCGAAATTTTGTTTGGTCTCAACTCAGTGTTGAAGTTATATTGTTTGGAGTCACTCGTCATTTTGACGTCACGACCAAATGTTTGTTAGGGAAAATTTTGTTTGGAGGCCGACTATGATTTGGCCCTTATTTTGTGTGAAGGAATCTTGGATATGGTACTCTGGGCAAATCATTACAATTTATCTAATTAATAAGGTGCCTTCATTCCATCATGATTAGAAAACATGCCGGTCGGAAAAATGCCTCGCAACATAGAAAAAAGCCCTAAATATATTGATACTTCAAATTAGATTGCTCCAATATGTGTTGAGTCATCATGAAGAGAGTTTGAATTGAGGCTGGTCTTTTGAATTTAACCGTTTTCCAATTATTAACAGGTTTCATTTAGATACCTTTACAATAGGCAGTTCAGTGATGCCACAAATTCTGTTGAACTATTTCGCCGCACATAGCGGCTCACACACAAACCGTAACAAAAAAAAGTTTTAGAATTGCTCTTATTTTCGTTCTGAGTGTCGCAAATACTTCATCTTTGGATATGTTATTATATAGTATCTCTATCAACTAATGTGTAAGTTTCAGTTTCTAAATCCGCCCGGTTTTGGAGAAAACATAAAATATATTGCACTCCGTCAAATTCCCATTGATGAATTTCACTGCACACACACAGAACATTAAAATGGATGTCAGGATTTGGCGATTTTAAAATTGCGATTTTGTATATTTCTGTATAATTTCTTCGACTGAAATCAAAATATGTTATTTATCAATATTTCATAGTAATACATAGCAAGAATCAGCTCTGTATGTCAATTCGTTCTCCTGTTAGAGTAATAGTTCTAACAA
>JXSR01S033715.1:4010-19822 GCA_000969725.1 Ophiothrix spiculata
CCCCCCCCCCCCTATTCACCTATCCAGGGAAGAGACCGCAAACAACCACACTTATCCCTTTACCGCCTCACATCAACATCTTATTTTACTGGAAACCCAATCATGACATGATCATGCTATGTTTTCCTTGCATTGCAATGAAAACAAACCGCTGTATAACCTAAAACAAAACGAGTCGAACAAAATTTAAAGGTCAAATGCTTACATTACAAGTGTTCTGACTGCTTTTCTTTTCCAACTGCTTTTCGGTACTTTCCTCCCGCGTGAAAGTGACAAATGAGAAGAAAACATGAGAAGAATATTGCCCCTCGAACTGAAACTGATAAAAGCTACACTTATATGTTTTAACAGTGTAGCTTTTAGATAATTTCTCTGCTCTATGCACCTGAGATTTAGTTGTCGACCGCGGTCGTCTTTCCAATACAACCGCCTCCTGCTTCAAGTGGTAATAACATCATATCAAATAATGATTACTTTACGTATATCTATCAACAAATTCAAATTTGGAACTCCTCAATGTAAAGTATCTTAGTTAATTATAAACAGACAGCTTTAATATTGAATCTGTCATTTCCATATTCTTTAGTAAGATTATTATTTTAGTAAGATTTATTATTTCAATATCTCATCACAATAACATGCAGGTTGACATATAAACTTCTATATTTGGAAACCTAGACTCTTCTGTCTATTTTTATAGGCATATAATCTATATATTGTAATTTTCATAGTACTGTTATTTTTCGAATTATAACGCTCTCAGTTGTAGGTAGAGGAAGTAATGCAATATAAACAAATGCTTTTTAATTTATCATTTGTTATATGAACACAGACTCTCCCGTTGTAAAGGGGTTTTTTACCTAAAAATACATACCTTCTTGTTAAATGATGGCTCACGGGTAAAATTTCATCTGAAAATATTTTAATGAAACAAATCAACAATTCAGTTTTACTTGAACATGTTGAACATAAATTGGTTTCAAACTATATTTCATTACGTTTTGCTCCAGAAGGTTGCCTGTGTAGCAAACTGAAACAATGCATAGCATAATAACTGCCTTTAGGAAAAAAATATACTGAAATATTAATTACATACGTGTGATAGTAAAATATATCTGCAGGTCATATTTTGATCGAATGATATATTTTTGATAGCGCATGATATAGTCAGCTTTCCCGCAGGTTTCTTTTCTATCATAATGATAATAATGGTATTTCCCAAATCAATGAAATCGTTAAATAATTATCTCTGAATTACTTCTATTTAAATGCTGTGAAAAAGAGAATTTGAATGACGTGTTCTCTCTTTCGTCATTGATAGCAAAGTTGGATTGTCTATGAGGTTTACTTTATCATGAGAGACACGAGTATAAATCCCTGACTCTCTATCATCGGGTATTCAGAGAGTTGTGGGTTCAAATCTGAGCAGCGCATGTAGTATCCTTGAGCAAGAAGCATACCGAGGTAATATTCGGACGATTAAGTTTTGTTATACTGAGTGAGTCGATAAAAACACACTAGTTGTTGAAATGGGAGCCATATTTTTAGAACAAGAAACATTTGAACCAAACATGTTCAGTTCTAAATGGTGAAAGAATGGGGCGATTAATAAATGCATTCTAAAGATACGCTTATTTCAAAAGGATGGCATTATCCGTCTATTTTAAGGAGGACATTAGTTTGATAATGTCTTTATGGCTTCTGTTTTGCCTTTGCTTATTCTGGAAAGGCTTTGCTGGCTGTTCAAAGGGCCATTTCGTTTTGCTTAACATATCATGAATGTTCTAAAATAAAACTCACTGAAGTCCAGCTCTTCCATCTACATGGCCTCCATGAAGCTTAAAACACATCTTAGATCTGTACAGTACTTATGGTACGTTGAATCTCATTAAACGCATTAATAAACGCGCTTGGAGATTTATAAATGCGCTTGGAGATCCCCTAAATTATCTCTGTTTGAGTACTCTAATGATAAACGTGCAATGAAGAGAGATCTGGAATTCTGACTTATCAGTCAAGCTGATATCATGGGTCCCCTCCAATTATTTCACTTCCACATTCTCTTTTTCATGAAAAAAAAAACCCAAATCCTGAACAGTCGTTGACCAGTCCAGTGGCGTGCCCAAAGAGGAAGGGGGGGATAGAAAAGAAAGGGGAGTAGAGAAAAAAAAGCAAAAGCAAAGAGAAGAAAAATAGTTTTAAATGTTTTGAAAATCATTGAAAAACTTGTCATTCGCTAGTGAGACCTTGAATTTCTCTCTGTTTTGGATAATTTAAATGTGAAAAAGCAAAACGCGCGAATTTTCGGGTATTATGTCAATATTCACGGTCAAAATTTGCCAAGTTTTGCGCAAATGTCAAGTTTTTTTAACAAATTTTAGCTGAATTGATTTTTTTTCCTCCGGCCAGTCGTCCCCTCTAAATTGTTAACCTTCCGCCGCCACTGGTCATTCGGGGGAAATTGATGGTTGTGTCCCATCACTCAAAAATTCCTGGGTATGCCACTGTCGTTGACGTCATGTAGCCTTAAAGTAGGACAACTTTCCTCCATAAAACCGGTTTTTTTATTGATCTCCTTACTTATTATGTTTCCATAAATGGTCTATCCGTTGACTACTTATTCTGCAAATATTTACCTAAGATGCGCAAGACTTCTGTACATAATTCAATTTCGCGGGAACTGTCTGCTCTGTAATCATATCAATTTGAATTTCTTTCCACAACCAAAATCCTATAATTCAGGATACGATGAAGCAATAATGGTGTATGTTATTTTCCCCAGAGTCAAGTATTCTTACTATTCTTAAGTCTTCCACTTTTAAAATGATATATTTGTTAACAATTCAACATTTACTGTACTTGCCTTTTTCATATTGTTTGAGTGTTTATCGATTAATAATGGTTAGAAATGGGAGTATATGATTCCCCGTTCATTCCCCGTGCTCCATAATTGGCTCAGAGGCAGCAATTTATATATCTTTTGTTATAATACTCGGAAGAAAAATGTACAATCTTTAGGGGGTTCATTGAATTTGTTATATCAAAATATCTTATAAATTTTCTGAAAATAAAGGGATATGCCTATGTTGTAATGTCTTCCTTAAAAACGAAGTTTGAATCATTCATTGGCTGGTAAAGAGTTAATATGTTATAGTAAATGGGTCTCTCAAAGTATACACAGCATTATTCCATCGGGATTATAAAGCTTGTTTAATAAACCAGGAACATCAAGTGACTATGAAAACTACAGATTAACATTAGAACTAATCATGACACTTGGTGTTCTTAATTTTAATTCATTAATGGATACGTGCTTGATGCATGTAAGTTCCGGCAGTACTTGCACAGTCAGTATTTAGCTCCCGGAAAAGTCCAATGGTTTATTTTCTTTTATGCACGGGGAATTACCAGGATCGCAATCTTGGCGATGGGTATGAACATTCATGCTTAGTATAAAATTTTAAAACAATTTTTGTTTATGTCTCCTTGTTTCCTTGGGCAAGAAACATCACTCTACTTGCTCCGTAGTTCGCAAGTCACGTTTGACTGTTGCTTCCCTGTACGAATAGACTCCTTCATGAAAATTGTGAAAATCGGCGTATGGGGTAAGTTTGTTATAACCATTTGCTAACAATAGGTATTAAAATGTATACAATTTAAGGGCACAATTAACCCCGCAATTTCCAGAAATATATTATGCTTTGTAACTCATAAACAGGTAATAACTTTGCTTAATTATGTGTTTACTTTGCATTTTTAATTGGTTTGCTTATTTATTCTATGGTCAGCTTGAAAAAAAAAGTTTTTTTAAACTAAAACAAGCATAACTTCTCTTAGGAATTTCCTTCATTCTTTTTTTAAAATAAGCAGAAGAGTCTGCACATTCCCAAGGTGCTTAACCATTGTTTTAAATATCAGTAGTTCTTTTGTTATACAGTTTTGAATGACCACAGCCTCGTTTTCAAATTTCGTATTTGACTCAGTAATTTATGTAAATGAGTCAAAAGTCGTTATTGACTCACAATTCTCCAACAAGTGAGTCAATATGGTATCATCATACTGAGTCACCTGAAATTTGACTCACTATTGGAGTATATGTGAGTCAATTACAATTCACGTAGTGTTATAACTGAGTCAATTTGTACATGACTCACGTAAAATAAGGCAAAACGAGCCAATTGACTCAGTAAATATTTTGTGTGAATATGAACTTCCTACTTTCAGTGCTACATACATATTTTATTGCATTTTTAGTACACTGCAAGAAAGTTGGACGATTTGGGGTTGATTTCGCCCAACGTTGATGAAGTATACAATCTACCAAACACAATTAATTACGGTGCTTTTTTAGTTTGCCCAACAGTTGGTAGGGATGTATATTTGTCCAACTTTTTTGCAGTGTAAGTACTTACAGTTACTAGTTATCTCCATACCTATTCCGGTTAGATTTGAATATCTAATGTGCAAGAAACAATTTTTATGTTCCCGTGGACATGAAAAAATAAATGCTTGTGTTTCTAGAAATAAACTTTTGAATTCTTAAAAACAAACCAACAAAACATTTTTAGTGAAGTTTAGCGTGACTTATTAATTTTACATTCCTGCAGAATAATAATTCACTTTAAAACCCAAAAGCATACCTTTGAAATTTAAAAATTAGGATAATAGAAACACTGTTGAAATGCCACTAAATAAGTAATTTGGTGGAACCGTTTTTTTAAGACAAAATATTAAAAGTTTGTTTCTTTATTTTATTTTATTTATCTTTTTATTGAAAGATTGAGTTTTTAATAAATTTCCATATCCGTGTGGAGTCGTTGCTAATACCGTTGAAATGTTAAGTATAATATATTCCAATTCTAAATAAAAAAAAAAGTAAGCTACATGTGTCTATGTTAAAGGAAGGCAAGACGAAATGAAATGAAGTATATATACACCCCGTCTACTGTTACTCTATCATGTTGTTCGTTTTATCTGTAACCCAATCCCAGTCTACGATACACAAGAGACATAATGAGGACGCGATGGAACCGAGCATATCAACCTATCTTGTTGTATATCTTACAAGACAGTGAGTTTGAGCGAATTTATCAATTATGTTATATTACCCAATGTGGATGCTTACAGCTCTGTATGTTTTACAATCTAAATATATTTCAAACCATTACAGAGGAGATAATAAACTCAGATTTAAATCAGATTCGGTTGAACGTTTTTGAGTTTGATATATTCTATATTTATTTTACTATCATAAGTTCCGTAAACGGTAAAACTTTCGTGTTCCAGTCCTTGACTACCCACACCAAAAGCCACGGTTCGAGTACCACAGATCTTAAACCTTCCAATCGGGAAAACACAATTCAAGTCAAAATATTGTTCTCTTTTACTCTTACATATTGCAAAGACCGTGTTTAATATCACGATTTATTGGGGTTTTTTTTCACTCCGTACCAATTTTGGGGTTCCCAATACGGCGTACCTACAGCATTATTTACAATGCTTATAAAAGCTTGGTTAAATGTTTAAGCTATTAGCATGACTAACTGAATTGTTTTAAATCTTAATGCATTTAGTTCATATATTTACTCGTAGTTATTATGGCAGCCTTAACTCGACAAAAACTAATCGTGCAAAAGAGATGTTGATAGATAAAGATCTATGCCCAGTCTGACAATTCGTTTCACCAGTAAATGGGACAAATCTCCGAAGTGCACCTTGCGTTGACGTCAGCAGGGTAACATCTATAATGCTATATAAATGCAGGGGCTCCCGTTCGGGTTTTTATTAAAACAATTTGATTATTTTTTATTCCATAATATATATGCAATATGATTAAGTGTTTTTTGTCTCAGTGTCTTTAGTCACTATTCTACTAAAGCTCAACCTCTGATGTTGTATTGGGTTAATTTTCTTTGAAACGATTTGAATATTAGCAGGTTGGAAAAACAATATAACAAAAGAAGGCCCCCCTGTCAATTGATCGACATTGACAGTTGATTGATAATATTATTATTTAAAGTTTGAACATTTAAAAACTATCAATATCAATAAGGCCACATATTTACAACTGCGATATAACAATTCAAAAATGTTAATAGTCGTACACGACTACAAAATATAGGCCTACATGTATATTAAAGACTCCCAAAACAGAAACCAATCTAAACCTAGAGCTATGTTTCTACCATAAAAACCTATATTTTGAAATAAATCATATTGAGCTTGCACAATCTTGCAAACTCACAGGCTGTCAAACGATATTTTGATCATCATTCGTTCAATGTTGGTGATATCACAAATAAATTTTAGCCAAGCTTGCCATGTATGCATTTTAGGCTGGGCATGTGTAGCCGACTGGATAAGTCGCCCGTCTCGTAATCCACAGGTTGTGAGTTCGAGCCCCGCTCGTGCCAACGTGTTATATCCTTGGGCAAAGCATTTTATCCTCATTGCCTTCGGGGGGTTGGATGTTTGTTTTAATGTTGCAATATGGCGCTGATAAGCTGTAGCCTACAACAATTGCATAGTATTTGTTTAGGTGTGTTAGATAATGTGAAAATTCTAGCAATTTTACCTGCGGGTCACTTTAAGAGTTTCAATATACCGTAAGGATTATTAATATAATTTGTATGCACTCTGATAGTCAAGTGTAATCTATTTCAATTCTTTTGAAAAAAGACAGAAATAAGTCACACGAGTTGTTCTTTAAAAAGACATGATGATACCTATACGGGTATATGTTACTCTATAACTCAATTCGTGTAATGATAAATGCAATCCCCAAATCTGTGTATACAATGTTTAGTACACATGTAATATTATGAAAATCGTTATGCTAATGAAATAATTACCTATCTTACATTTTGACGAAAATTAGATTTCTTAATAAACCGCAGCTCTTTAATTTAAGAGACAACTGTTTTTCGTAATTTTCTCAAAAACTAGAAAAACAGTTAGGCCAAACGTTTATTAGCGTGACTATTAATGCAACAGAGCCTTATCGTACTTGACAAGGATATGTTTGAGCAAATTTCGGGATAACAAAATTAAATATTACCCATTGGAACTGCTTACAGCTATGTATTGACTGTCGGAATACATTTAAAGAAAAGAAGATATATCTTTTTATATTACGCTGCAAAACAGCAAAACATACAAACAATGTACGGATTCGTTTTCAATGAGATTTAAATAATAACTTTACCTATTTTTTTTTTTCTTTTCATTTCGTTACAACTTCTAACAACTGTAAAACTGTTTTGTAAAATTGAATTTGTAAATATGTTACCAATCATGTATGAAAAGCGCAATAAAAATTCACTAACATGTCAGAGAAATTTTACTTTGAAGTCATTTGGAGCAAAAAAACATTTCCGTGCGCGGTCATAAACGTTACCAAACGTTACATGAACTTTATTCAGTATTTTGGCAATTATTTTAATCTTTAAACACCTGCATGTCTTGATCCCACCAACAACCTCGTTGATATAATGTTTATGCTAGGTTTAAAAATAAAATGTTCCAATTTTTCGGTCACAAACGTTACTTTGGAATCATCCACTATCATCATTGCGTGCACTGATAATATTTTATGCATGCCGGAGGACAATTTCGAAAAGTTTTGGAGCATCACGACTTACTAATGATTTATCGCCTAGCTCTATTATTTTGTCACAAAAAAATATCGTTTGGTTATGATATATAGTAATAAATACCTAATGTCTTATGAAGGTAGCATGCAACAGATAGATATAGATTTAGATAAAAACACTTTTACAGCATTACTCGTTTTACAATGCCTTTTAGCTCTACAATACGCTAAAAAGTAAAAGAGGATAACCATAGAATACCATACCGTAACCATGAATGGTAACTAGGTAATGACGGAACAAAAATATCACGCATATTGCAAAAAAGTCATAGAATTCCTGAGTAATATTTGGTCGAAGAGATTTTGAAGTGTCAGAACTAATTACAATGATTGATTTGTTGCTTCTCTAAAATCAGGAGGGGGGGGGGTTGTATTCGGAAACAAAGGTGCTTTCATGTGAGTATTTATTTTTAAAATTATACTTCAAAACTATGTACGAATATTTTCAATAAACATGACAACCCTTAATGATATTGACATAACATCCCATAATGATTAACGACAGACGCAGTGAAAAATGAGGTTGAAATTTAGTATCGTAAAAATTGTTTTTGGTTGGAATGAGTGGCGCTAATTGGATGTGTTCCTGCCATAATGGAGCTTGTAGTGGAATTATAATCTTAAAAGAACTCATGCGGATTTTGCAACGTTTCACAAAACCTATAAAATGGCTACTATGTTTTATTAAGGTTCGTTATTGGCACAAATACTATTTTAAGGAAAAGCTGTAGAGTTTTGAATCAACAAGAAACAACCTTCTAACCATAAAGCAAATACCGTAAAAACACCCTTTTCTGTGTAAACCAGAATTTTTTTCTATTAAACTTTCTATTTTTAATGATAATGGAAAATATAAGAAAATAGAATAAGAAGATAATATTTATTTCCACGTAACTTTATGAAAGTTACGTATGTACAGTATGATAACAAAACATATCAATATTAATCTGCGTGTTGGTTCAGAAACTTAAATGGTGATGTATGTTATTTTAATATGACTATTCATATTGAGTGTAAGTACTGTGACAGACAAAGTAATGAATAAAATATTTCTTTTAATATATTCAAATTCGATCTGTCACATTCCACAGGATAAAAATACATGTCAAATTAATATCAGCCTACTAAAGCTAATGTAACAAACTAGAAAACAGGAAAAGGTAAATGAGGCATAATTGTATCTCATTTAAAACAGTTCAGAATTTTAAAAATGTCAATACATTACGAGTTAGCATAGCGTGTTAAAAATGCCACAACGAAAACCCAATAATTGTATTTAAATTCAATCTGTAGCATTCTACTGAATATATAATATACAATTAAATATTACACAGTTTTGCAGTTGTTAAAAGTTGCAATAAAATGGAAATGAAAAAAGAATCCAGATAAAAGTTGAAATCATTTTAAATATATCAAAATCTAATAACGTTCAGTAGAATGCCAGCCTAAGTATTATCTCCAAGGACTAGGTGGTGGTTTGAAATGTATTCTGACTGTAAAAACATACACAGCTGTAAGCATCCCCAATGGGTAATATTACATTTTGATATATTCACTGAAACATATTGTCTTGTAAGATATACAACATGATAGGGTGATGGTATTGCATTCTATATCGTCACGCTAATAAAATTATTGCAAGTCTTTCATTTTGACAAAAAGTGTTTATTTTTTGTAGTTTATTGCCCTTTGTTGAACATGTCCTGTACAATAATTTGATGATACAAAAAGTAATAATAATGGCTATGTTTACATGTCTGCAGAAGTATTACGTTACCACCAAAAATCACTTAATAGGCAATTTTATAATAGGAATATATAAGTGAGATCGGCAAAATAATTCTGCCTAATTAACAACGTGTTGTGGGTACGGCAAAGATATACAGTGAGAAAGGCAATTATATTATTATAACATGCAATGAGATAGACAGGAATATTAAAGTGAGATATTAAAAGGTAATTTCATTCTCAATAAATCGCAGACTTGAGTTAGGCAATTTGCATTTGACTTTATTGAACATGTTCAAGGTCATAGTTTATTTACTCACAGCAGATGTTCCTTAATCTAAAGAGCTGATTTATTTGAAAATCTTAATTTCGCCCAAATGTTAGATAGGCAATATTTTATTAGCGTGGCGATATACGTATAGTTCGGAAACCATCGTATGTTTTTGGTTCGGGTTACAGATAAAATGAACAGACGTAGTATAATAGGGTAACATTACCCGGGTTCTATTATACAATGTAGATATCATTTCGTTTTCTGTTAAGGACAGACACGTGGGATTTACATCATATTTGATAGAGGTAGTCAACAAACCAACAGTATAATTTGCATTTTAAAAAGAGAGTTTGACAATGAAGAATTGATTTTGCTTGATATAATTATGTACATTTAACATGTTTAAGAGGCTGTTCTGAAATAAACGTTTCAATATTTAGAAATTGTATTCAAATTTTGGTTTAAAATAAGACTAAAATAGGCAAAAAAAAAATTATTTGAAAGTTTTAACTGCTTAAAGGAGACACAAATCCAAAATGGCTAAGGTGAGATATGGGTTTAGCTATAGCATATGATACCATAAAATGATCAGAATTGATCACTGAACAAAATCATGAAAAACAAATGAAAAAAAAAAATCTTTTGGGTCAAAAAACAGAACGAAGTTGGTGTTCAAGAATATGAATAATGGAATCAAAGTGGTACTTTCCGAATTTTATTTTCCCAATACGATGCGAGTAAAAAAATGTTTTTTCATGGTAAAAACCCAACTATACTTTATGCAAAAATATGTTTTTTACGTTCAATAAAATCACTCGACGTTACGATTAGTTATCTTTCCTCATTATGTAAGTTCACTCTGAATTTCAAAAGTAATATCGTTTAAGATATTTTTTGAAGAATTTAGGTTGCTGATTTTGTTCAAGATAATAACACAATAATTACATAATATTGATATCAATATTTCCAAGTTAATCAAAAACATTAAAATTATAATCATAAATTATTTTATTAAGAATAATAATGAATATTCTACTGTATAAAAACGTACAATTTAATTTTACAAAACAGTTTTACAGTTGTTTGAAGTTCCAACTAAATGAAAAGAAAAAAAGTGAAGATATTATTTTCATCTCATTCAAAACGAATCCGTACAGTGTTTATTATCTTCAACACATAGCTGTAAACAGTCCCAATGTGTAATATCTCATTTTGACATTCCGGTATTATATAAAACCCGGGTGTAAAAAGTTGTAATTTCAATTTTCTTAGCTGCATTGACAGAACCTTTGGCAACAGTGTCAATGTCGATTTGGGGGGCTTTGTTGACAATGCAAAAGCCTGCATATACCAGCCCTGTTATTTTTAGAACCCTGGTGGCTTATTTGTGTCTCTTTTTTTACAGAATTGAAATAGATTGCGCTTGACCATCACAGTGCATACAAATTAATAATAATAATAATTAACGGTATTGAAACTCTAATAGTGAGTCAAATTGCTAGATTTTTTAAATTATTAAACACACCTTAACAAACTCTTTGCAATTTTATACTCTCTAAATGTAAAAAGAGTGAAAAAACGAGTGAATGTCAATTCACTCGAAAAAGAGTGAAAACCACTCAAAAACAGCTGTATGCACGAGTCAATCCACTCGAAAAAGAGAGAAATGACTGAACTTTCACTCCAAAAAGAGTGAAAAAAAAGTGAGAGTGAACACCACTCGAAAATGTATTATCCTCCGTTTAACTCTTTAAAGAGTGGACATTTACTCGCTGAGAGTGAACGTCACTCTTTTTTGAGTGAATATTTAGTAGAACGAGTAAAATTGTAGAATATTCACTTGAAAAGTTTGAGCCATTTCTGTGTAAATTTTTGTAGGTTTTTTTGGATTTAACTACACTTTTAAGCTTTATTTAAAGCATTTCCATAAGTTTTTAATTCTAAGTGGAATCTAGGCTAGTCCCTTTAATTCCAAAATATGTAGAAAATAGTATTTTTTCCAAAATGTTGAAGTTAATCCTGCTATGGACTGTTATAAAATCATTCATGATGAAAATATTTTTTGAAGAAATTTTATGAGTTTTGTAGAGCAAAGGGTTTCTTGTGAGTTGCACTATTTTCCCAATGGTATGGGCGCACTCAAAATGACGCATGACGCGTGACTTTGAAGTGCCGCATAACTTTGCCTAAACCATATATTTTTGTCCACTTTGTAGAAGAGATAATTCATTATCCTTCAGTCAAGACCAAACAGAAGGTAACTAGAAAATGGCCTTTAATGACAGGTTACTTTATTTGCATGGCTTCGTTCTGAATTCCGATTTTGTGGGTTTACCCACTCAATAGCAAAATATTTCAAATTATAGGAATGATCTATGTTTTCGACATTTTAGACATGATTTTATTGCTGTTGTTGTTGTTTTAAAACAAGTTGTTGTTCCGCGTTACACCTCAAATTCTGCAATTGCCATGAAGTTCCATGCAAAATTTGAGACTTTAAAAAAATAAATCATATTGCAGGTTTCGTTAACACATCCAAAAACGTTTGTTGGTCAAAATATGCTAAATAGTAATGCAGTATTGTAATGTAAGGCAATCCATTTCAACAAGTTCGTGCAACCAATGATCATTGTTATTAGGTACCCCAATAATGACACCTGTCATGATAACACTTAGTGATGCTTAAGGGGGGGGGGTCACTCAAACCATATTTGAAAATTTGTTTAGTTCAGAAAAATCGATATTAGCATAAAGAAAAACTACAGAATCTCTACTATGCTTTTTATTTGAGTTAAAACGGACATTCGGTTACGAAGTTATGGCAATTTTAAGAACGGAAGACGCAAATTTCTGGACGATTTTCCTATACATTTGTATACAGAAGACGCTCACCCTGTAATTTGTAGGATTTTCCTTTTATTTAAATTTTAATGAAATAATTACATTTTCCTGTGAAATAAATCAATTATTTTATCAAGATAATGCATTGGAGTTAAAACGGACATTCGGTTCCGAAGTTATGGCAATTTTAAGAACGAAAGTCGCAAATTTCTGGACGATTTTCCGATACATTTGTATACAGAAGACGCACACCCTGTAATTTGTAGGATTTTCCTTTTAATTAAATTTTAATGAAATAATTACATTTTCCTGTGAAATAAATCAATTATTTTATCAAGATAATGCATTGCGAATAATATGCAACCAAAATTTCGGAGTCTGTCGTTTTTTTATATATTTCTTTATTTTATTTCACCCGGCAATATTTAAACCTGTTATTTTTAAAAAAATCTGTAACTCCGCTAAATTAAATCAGATTTTCACCAAAATGGGCTCAAAATGTGTGTAAATTTATTATCTTTCATAATCTTATAGTTTCTTATAACCTAAGCATCAATTAATATTTTTTAATAAGTTTTCTTTTTTGTCAATGTTCGAAGGCCTATATCTCGAAAGTAGTAAAAGCGCAAACCTGCAAATTTTGAACGGTCGTAACTCAAAAACGAAATGTCGGATTTAAACGAAATTTGGAACACATATAGAAAAGACAAAGACGGAGGGTATTATGAAGCCGGTTTTTTTTTTGAAAAAAAGGTTCCAGTTTTGAATTATAAAGCAAAATTACTTGATTGGTCGATTATTTGTTGCCATGGCAATGATATAAACAATCCGGCTTCATACTGTCCTGCGTATTATAGTCATACACCATCATACCAAACATGAACTTTATTGGACTTTACGTTCTTGAGTTACCACTGTTTAAGTGTTTAGCCAATCAGAGGCCCTGTACGGTTACCATATCAACCAGAACAAAATAATACATTGATTCTTAATCTTTTCGATATGGGCTACAATATGGTATATAACACTTATGGGTTAAGTTTTGGAAAAAGTCTGAAAAGTGATCCCAAAGGTACATGGTAACTAGGGTAGACCCCCTTAGAGATGCAATAATCATGATTCTGATGTGATGAAAACCTCGCCTCTTCTTGAGCAAAATCGAAAGAAGAAAACAACATACATGTATCCTAAAAATATCACTTGATTCCGACTATTTGTTTTTAAGTTACAAGCTTTTCAACATTTTAAAAATTCCCATAGGCTACTTTGTTGTAGTTACTGTCGGTAACCGTAGTTAGAAAAAAAAATATTTTCACACTTTCCTCCAAAAATACAAGAGCCTTTGAAAAAAAGGTTAGGGATTGTAACATACAACTATATATATTATTGTTTAGCCTATTTGGACTAAGGGGAGACACGTAAACTAATCGGCAACAGCTTCCCGTTATCTGAACTAGACGGCAAAGTCAAATTTAGGGCATCTGGCTGGAATATGTTCGATTTGATGCTTTAAAATCATAAATATAGTACATAGGCACACAGCCAAATGCCTGAATAGGATGAATTATCGGTATGTGTAAGATTAGTGGAGAAATAGACTGATCCGACTAGTGCAGATATCTAAACCACATTGCCGATTAGTTTACGTGTCTCCCCTAACACAAAGAGTCTTACCAGCTAAAAATATAGAGGTGTCATTGATGATGAAAAATGGACCATGAATGCATGGCTTAAGAGAGATTGGTTTGAGCGCTTATATTTATTTTTTTTCATACTTTTGAAAATTTTATATCAAAATTTTGAATGTGTGTTAGTACAAATAGGCTTAACAATAATATATATAGTTGTGTAATTATTTACCAAAGGCTTGTTATTTAAGTGAATCTATTTTGATACGTTCGTGCAACAAATAATCACTGTTATCAGGTATTGTTTTAATGAGACATGTCATGTTAACACTTAGCTAAGAGCTTTTGCTGACACTTAAAGGAGCTCCGTTTGGGTTGATTTAACAGTTTTTAAAGTGTTGGAGATTTTGATATGAAAATATTGATCATATTTTTTATGTCCTATGTTTTTTTATAGCACACTGAGACATGCTCCGCTTTGGAGATATTAGTGGAAAGGTATTAATTTAAGCCTAATGGTAACCGTGATTAAAATCTACACAGTTAAGTATAGATAATTGTGAATGCAAATCTACTTATAAAATGAAAACGATTTGACCCGATTCATCTGGAATTTGGAAATTGAAAACTTAATTTTTGAATATCAATCTATATCCTTAATTTACAAAGTTCAACATTACATTTTTATACACCAGACTATATCTTCAATTTACAAAGTTCGTCAACATTACGATTTGACATCATCGCTACTTTGTATAATTACGATAAATTGCCAACATTGATATTAGGCACGTGTATTAATTAAGGTTCTCTATATTTGATTCAACTGAAACAGGGAAGTGGAACCCTCATATTCAAGAGATCTAGTTAAACATTCAACGTTAAGATTTAAAACTCAATGGAATACGCTTCAGACCTTTAATACTCATCAAAAATGTTTTACTCTAATACGTAATTGACACGCTTAATCTAATCATGAACACACAGTACCTCGCTACGTCGATTTCTGCAGGCATATAAGACATATTGAAGTTTAATTGCTTCTGAGATATTAAACAAAACAAATCTGATAACTTTATCATCTTCGTTGATTTTTTACATAAAGCAATGTCTAATTAAAATATGTATCTTAGATAACACCTTGTACCTTTTATGTTTTCTCTTCATGTTAGGAAATACCTTACATTAGTCGTGCTACTAAAATTATTGTCTCATCATTTTTGAACAAAATGAGATTTGATGGAGTAAGAGGTAGATTATATGAGTAGACCAGAAAATATAACTTTGAATATGTTCTACAAAAGCAAAATGAAAATTGGCTAGCTCAAGCCCGTGACTAATTCATAATGAAAATTGCCTAACTCAACGCCACTTGAATATTAGCTTAATTGAAACCTTGACACATTTATTGTATAACACCGCTGATCATGATACCCTGGTCACATAACCTTGCGGCGAGGTTACGATGTGTTTACGGCGCCATACTAGCAGACACCGATCGGACACCGGCCGGTGTCCGACCGGACACCGACCGGAGTCCGACCGGTGTCTGGACGGTGCCTGTGAGCCGTAGAGACGCCGGGATGCCCTGGTCACATAAGCTTGCGGCGAGGTTACGATGTGTTTACGGCGTCATACCGGGCTGTATACCACATACGCCGACCGGAGTCCGACCGGAGTCCGGTCGGAC
>JXSR01S033725.1:36808-47713 GCA_000969725.1 Ophiothrix spiculata
ATAATTAATTATCATTATTGTCGCCGGGTTGCAACAACCCTCCCCGTTAAACCCAACTTTGATGGCCTACCCTAACCCCCAAGTTGATGACCCCCTAATTTTGTCATCAAAATGACCGCGAAGGATGTAAAAGAGATAACCCACAAGCCTGGGGTCGGTTGCTTGTGCGTTTTTATGCTAAGGGGAGGGGGTTAGGGGGCTGCAACAAACCCACGGTTAGACGAGGGTTAAACATATTAGAACTTTCAAGTTTTAATTTAACACCCATAAGTTATCATATACTACTGACAATGTTTATTTACTTAACATCAGCATTGATTTCCATTGATGCACTGCTTTTGTGTCGATAGCTGTTTAACTTTAAAGCGCGTGAATCTGAATGATAAAGTTGTGCTACAGTTTGGCTACATGTTATTTAAACCAATAGGCTTTGAGCAACCTCCCTCTTTTTTTCCATTCTATATTAAATCTTAGATTATAGTTTCTCTTTTGTGTGTAAATATTAAAACTGATTGCCGTAAGATACATTTTGGAGGTCTTCCTGATGCTTTGATAAAATTACTTCCTTTTAAAATATAATGCAATCAAAACACATCAGGTAAAGTTGAGAAAAGGACAATTTTGAAGCTGACCTCAAAAGTCGACATAATGACATTAAAGGTATTTGTTAAATAGGTCAATCGTATATAATAGACCGAACTGAGATGGAATCAAAAAGAACAACGCTGGCGGGAAATGATTTGATCTAATTGAAACATACATCCAATAATTGAATATATATATTGACACAGGGTCAAATAACGCTACCTTCAAATTGATTTTGTTTTGCCTGATGGATACATTCACCTGTGTACCTTTAAATATACCTTGAAAGTATCAATTCGTGTCGTTTGCATTTGGATGTACAAAATGATTTAAACTGCCATACGATATATGCAATTTTTAATGTCGTAGAATATCGTAGGATAGAACATGATAGTTACAAAAACAGTTTTTAAAATTGGTTATTTTGAAAACTCCATATAAACATTTATCAATTTTAATGGCTGTTTTATCTCACTGTGACTTAAACTTACATTATAGATTAAATTCTCAAGTTTAAAGACGTTTCTTGCATCCTGTGGTACGTCTTTATTGTCATTACAGACGTCTTATTAAGTGCTCATCTAATGGGCTGTTAGGTTAATGAATTATTGATGAAACGGTTAAAGAACAGAATTAGGTACTGTCTGATTTCTCATGTTATTTTTATTGTTATTCTGTAAACATTGGTATAGGTAATTGAGGTACAAATATCCATTTAATCAACTATATATGGTCTCATTTTTTAAGTTAGGACCCAATAAAAGGTGGTTTTGTTACATTTCTATCTAAAATATATATTCTTTTCAGTATATTTTCACTATGGGAACCAAAATGAGCTTGATTTGGGGCTCAATTGAAAGCTTGATTAATGGTCTTTCATTTCCAGAAGAATAAAAAAATAAATAATTTCATCAGTAATAGCTACGGTTCGATAAACATAATTAGCCAGGGGTGGTGGCGGAGGTAGAGGAGGAGGAGGTAGAGGAGGAATTGGTATCAAAGAGGAGGTAGAGGAGGATTTGAGGGCAAAGAAGTGGTACAAAAGGATGTTTTAGTTCAAGAAGGTAATTGAGGAAATGGTAATGAGGTCATCGGGCATGGAGAAAGTAGAAATTAATTATATCAATTGTTGACAAGAGGAGGATTTGAAAACGAGGAGGTGGTATAGAAGGATTAATGCGTTACAAAATTCAATTTTGTCCGACAGAGGATTGAATTAAGAGAGGGATCGCTTCAGTTTTGGTAAAAGCCGGGAAATTATGTTCAGTCGAGTGTAAAATTGATGATACATCAATACAAATTATACTGCCTTATCAAGGCAAAAGGAAATTTTTATAATTTGTTGTAGGGAAATTATACTTCCTTTGATTCTGAGAGTGAAACATGGACTGTATTAATGTGTTTATTTCTTTGTACCAATCAATTTTAATGATTAGCCATGGGTGTGCCATTTAGAAAAAGTTGCATATTTTGGTCACGCAATAATATAGTCTTGAGATTCATATAGTAGGCCTCTAATTATTTTCAAACCTGTATACAGGTGCAAGCATTTATTAAAATAGCTGTAATTTGTTGTATTTGTTGCAAGTCATTTTCAAGGACTGACAATCTAAAGAGACATTTGAAAGTCCATTCACAAGACCGTTGTTCATTTAAGTGTTCTGTCAGTGGAAAAGAGTTTCATAGGCAGTTCAACGTGGAGAATACAATACACAAGACAGATCCTAAATTTTTGGAGCACAGAAATGTACTCTTACAAGGCATACTAACAGCCAACATTATGATCAATCTCACAAATGCCAACGATTGTGTGAAATCCTTCCAACTGTAGTTTTCTCTGACACTGGAACTGTGTTAGGGTGCACGTGCGGAGAGCAATTCGCAAGGTTGGAGATCATTAAGCAAAAGCGTCAAAAAGGACTCTAACTATGTTCACGCAAGACCCATTTTTTAATTTTTTGACACCCTGTATGTAATCGCTTTAATCAATTATAAAATTACTCAAATAACAAGGATGAGATCTATTTTTGTTTCATCAGGTTAACCTATGTTAAATATAGTGCTTATTTGTTAAATTTTATGCACATGATACACTTTACTAAATATAAACAGTACAATCTGGGGAAAAAACCCTAAATTTTTAACATCCTGTATAATGTATGCAATGTTGATGATAAACTTTTTTCTGGTATGTATGTATGGACAATAGGCTAAACTCTGTGTTCAACACATTGACTTCTTATATACAAGTCTTATTTTTGTCTGGATGTCAAATAATTGACGATCATTTTAATGATATTTTTGTTTGTCCCACCCGGTATAACACTTAGCCACCCTGTACGCTTGACTTGATATTCACATTTTAAAATTGCTGAGTCTATAAGCTTTCAGGATATATATACTTTTATGCACTTAAGATGCATATTTTTGAAATCCAAAGGGTTTTGTATAAGAAGAGGCTATATTTCACTAAAACACACATGTAACGCGATTGGGTCCTAACTTAAAAAATGCGACCATATATAAAACTACTGGTTTAGATTCTACAGAGAATTAATAACTTTGTTTTTAGTAAGAAACCACTATATCAGCCACCGGGACCTTAACCACGGGCTCATTTAATAATGGGTTATGTCAGAATTAACGTTGGATAAATCAAACTTAGGAAAAGGAAATATCGCGGGCAATGTTGTTTAAAGCAAAAATGGTCCGATGGCAATAATATAGTGTTTTGTAATTAGCGCGCAAAAGAAATCATCTAATCTGGTAATTTCAGTTTAATATTGTTTAAAAATCATGAAATTAAAATCAACATAGTATCTTGAAATTTGCGCGAAGTGCGCAAAATGTTTTTACATAATCAATATGGAGCCTATTCTGTGATCCCAAATGGCTGCCAAAATTCAATTTAATGCACAAAAATAGATGTAAGATAATTTAAAACAAGATAGATACCAAAATACAAACGTGACTTTATTTCTTCTTTCTGGCAATGTTTTCAACTCAAAAACGCTGTATCGGATCATGACCAAACTTGGCCAGAATGTTGATCTTGTGACAAGGATTAGTTCTTGTGCTTTTTAGATGGTTTCTGTTTTCGTTCTTGGTTCTCGGCGTTTTTTTGGATCCACACAATCAGGTCAAATTTTCAACTTTGTACGATTTCAACGTTCAAGGTGTCAAATTGTTCGTCTTTGACCTGAGATGAAAAGTCTCAACAGTTGCCCTATCTTTCGACCCTTCCTTTGGGGTCAAAGGTCAAAAGAGGGGTGTTTTTAAAGGTTAAGGTGTCAAATGGTTTGTCTTGGACCAGCTATCAAAAGTGACAATAGACCTTTTCTTGAATTATTCTAATTGCATAAATAGATTATAAACCAAATTTCAAAATGTATGAACACATTTTTAAAAATTTGATGAGGTCACAAAGATGTTCTAGTCTCCACTTCACATTTAAAAAACCCCTCAAGAACCCAACCACGTAACTTTCTTTCGTGCTCTTTTGAAGGGCACAACGTCTCTAGTTTTGATTTTATTTCATGTTCGTTTCATTAAATCTGTAAAACATGTGTTTGGGGGAGCGGAAGAGGAGACTTGAAAAGGGAGTATTGAGGGCGGCATATAGGGCCTACCCGTACCTTCCGTCAATGTAAGTGACCCCCGGGCATGCAACTAGATAAAGACCAATCAAAGAAGCGTCTCAGTTCAGCTGCTGGTGCTAATAATGCATGGTGAAAAGTCGGTGAACAATAACTCTGAATAATGAGTGAAGGACAAAAGCAGGGCATTTTGCAAGACGTGAAAACTAATCTGATTCGAAAGGTACTTTGATCTTCCAAGGAAATAATCAACAAGCAACTTTTAAGAAGCAATATGAGTAGTGTTACGGTCAAAGATGTTAAATGACCAAGGCCAAAATCACCTTTCGGGTTCTTAAATGAAACAAAATAAATACACTGAAAATTTGGAATAAGTTTTAACAAATTTAATACAATGTGTACTTTCTTTCAGCACCAGTTTACAAATATTAATATCTTAAATTTTACCTTAACTTACAGTTTTGAGATACCGCTGCGAAGTCCGCGCGTTCCTATAGGATTTGTCAAAAATGTTTATATTCCACGCTATAGTCCGAGATTGTTCATTAATGTCCACGGCATTAAAATCTTGAAAAACTTGCAGGCGTATTCTTTGCAATTTACAAGTTCTGGAATCCAGCTGACAAAAGGTAAATCCAAAAGTTTCCTTGCGAAATCAAATGGCGATTTCCACACAATAATCCAGCAATCGCAACGAAGCTTCACTTGGCTTAAAAGCTGAATCCAACGCACATAATCAACTCGGAAATTTAATATTAAAATAACAGTTTGTCTTTAATCCTCCAACTATCGTTATCTCCAATCTCCTTTCAAAGTTTAATTAGTAAACTCCACTCCACTATAAAATTGTCCACCAAAATCAACTTCTCCTGAAGTTGTCAAAAAGTTGAAGTCAATTCAACTTTATCTGTATAGCTGCAACTTGTCAAAAATCCATCCACACAAAACATCCATCTAGCTCCGATCAAGCCAAAGTCAACTTCTGACCAAATCTGATCAGGCCACGGGCCAAAGTTTCAACATTTTCATCAAAATTCCCCTATGATATCATTACTACATTTAACATAGTAAATTGTACAGCCTTCAATGTGAGGGATTTTCCCAGCATCATTATGCTGTATATAGTTATAGGCTTTGAGCAATCTCCCCCTGTATCCCATTCTATCTTAAATCTTTGATTATATTTTCTCTTTTGTGTGTAAATATAAAAACTGATTAACGTAAGATACATTTCCGGAAGCAACCTGACGTTTTGATAAAATAACTTCCTTTTAAAATATAATGCAATCAAAACACATCAGGTAAAGTTGAGAAAAGGAAAATGTTGAAGCTGACCTCAAAAGTCGACATAATGACATTAAAGATATTTGTTAAATAGAGCAATAAGATGGTAAAAGAAAATATAAACGTATATAATAGACCGAACTGAGGCGGAATCAAAAAGAACAACGCTGGCGGGAAATGACTTGATCTAGTTGAAACATACATCTAATAATTGAATATATGTGTTGACACAGGGTCAAGTAACGCTACCTTCAAATTGATTTTGTTTCGCCTGATAGATAGATTCAATGTGTACCTTTAAATATACCTTGAAAGTATCAATTCGTGTCTTTTGCATTTGGATTACAAAATGATTTAAACTGCCATATACGATATATTCAATTTTAAATGTCGTAGAATATTGTAAGATAGAAAATGATAGTTTCAAAAACGTTACACGGTTTTTAAAATTGGTTATTTTGAAAACTTAATATAAACCTTTAACCATTTTAATGGCTGTCACTGCGACTTAAACCTACAGTATAGATTAAAATCTCAAGTTTAAAGACGTTTCCTGCATCCTTTGGTACGTCTTTATTGTCATTACAGACGTCTTATTAAGTGCTCATCTAATGGGCTGTTAGGTTAATGAATTATTGATGAAACGGTTAAAGAACAGAATTAGGTACTGCCTGGCTTTTAATATTTGATCATATTCCGTGGAGATTTCTCATGTTATTGTATATTGTTATTCTGTGAGGGTAATTGAGGTACAATGTTAAAGTCGATATCCATTTAATCACAAAAATATATAACATTACTGGTTTAGATTCTACAGAGAATTAATAACTTTGTTTTTAGTAAGAAACCCTTTTATACATATATATCAGCCACCAAATTAAGCAAGGCATGTGTCCCGTTTTATTTAGTTATCATTGCAGGGTTTTAATATATTCGATCATTGATCTTTTAAAGACCATGTTTTTTCAGTATTTTTTCAAGTTACAAATGTCTGAAAAATGGTTTCTTCATTATGTAACATTATAAAACGATACATTTTAATAGCATATCTCTTAACGGCCAAGACCTGCACCAAAACAGATTAAAAGTAATAAAAAAGGTATGGATTTATATTAAGAAACAAAAAGGCATCTAACTTGCATATTTTATTGGCGACCTTCATTGATTTTATGTGTTGATTTTAAAAGAATAAATGTCTAAGAATATTTTATATTCAATTTGTACATAAGTTTTATTAATTTCCAAACAATAAAAAAATAGAAAATAATACAATTCGACCCCAGATGATACCCCCCAAAAAAAATAGAATTTTAAAATCAAATAAATACTCATTTTGTGTTAATCGTTACAATCATCTTCTGGGAAAGTTTACTAGTAGCCAATCTTAGTAGGAGTCTGCATCAGGGATAACTTCAACCTACTCTCAACAACGATTGGGCCAGAACAAGTTACCAAATGTAAATGACAGGTGTCTGAAGTCATTGGCTAAGATCAAGTAATCATGGATGGTTACTCGGCTGAAGAAGTCTGCAGCGATAGCAAATAAAAATTTCCTACAAAAATGTCAGTGTTGTGATCCAAAGTTGAAATATAATCATGATATTGCATTTATAAAATACATCTGTTTTTAAAAGGATGAACATACGAGGCTTTGTTTCTGATGTATCGGACATCAGCTTGCCATATTTATTATATTTATTTCTTATCATATATGACGAGAAAGGCTGCAATAGTGACGTGGGAAAAGAGGATAATTGTTAGTAACCTTTAAAATAGTAACTAATTGGCAATAAGCAGTAATCGTGCACCGAGCACCTACACTCTTATAAGAAAAGAGTGAGCGGTCACTCTTTCTTAGAGTGATTTTTTTCACTCCAAAAGAGTGACATTTCGCTCTTTTCGAGTGAAATCGAACGGGGTTTAACTCTTAAAGAGTGAAATGAGGGAGTGAAAATTGTCACTCTTTTAAAGATTGGTCACTGATACCGCTCTTTTCAAAAATATCACTCTTTTGGGGTGAAAAAAAAACACTCTAAGAAAGAGTGACTGTTCACTCTTTTCATTTTAAGAGTGTAGATTGCTAAGATTATGAAACACAGCAGGTGCGATACTGTTTTGATTAGAGTTGTCTTAAACATCCCCGAAGGTGTCATCAGTTAGTCCGATGACTAATCAACGTCGTGTAGTGCTTATATCAAAGGCAATTTATTTTGCTTCATAGCAGTACTTAGAACTATAAATGCCAGAATAATCAAACGTTTTTGCGATATCAAAACGTAGGTTTATTCATGATTCCAATTTCTGGTAAGGTTTTTTCATCATCATCGTCATTAATCGTAATCTCTTTACTAATATACTTAACGCCTCCTATCTTGAAGGTAAGGTTCCCAGTCAGTGGAAGCAGGCCATTGTGGTACCTATTCCCAAGCAGTACCCACCCTCCATAGATAAACTCAGGCCAGTTTCACTTACGCCCATCTTTGCTAAGATTGCGGTTTTATTACAAACTGGATCCTTAATGATATATCATAAAATAGATATGAGGCAGTTTGGTAATGTCAAACGGGGTGTCAACTTCCCACTGTTTAGTAAGTCTGGTCCATTACCTTCATCAAGGGGCAGAAGGAAGTCACAACATGGGAAGAGTGGTTCTCACTGACTTCTCCAAAGCGTTTGAATTGGTTGATAATACTATCTTGATTAGCAAGTTTAGCCGCTTGGGTGTCCGTGAGTCCATCATTCCCTGGATTTGTGACTTCCTTTGTGACAGACAACAATGTGTTAGGTACAATGACACTCTTTCTGATTTTATTTCACTCACGGCAGGGGTACCTTAGGGCACTAAACTTGGCCCAGTAGGGTTTCAGATTTTAATTAATGACGCTGCCCACAATGCCTCATCACGATGCTGGAAATACGTGGATGACCTGACATTTGCCGAAAATGCTAATGGATCACAAACTAGCTCTCTGCAAACAGACCTTGACGATTTTTGCAAATGGTCCGAGGAGAATATACTCAAGCTTAACCCAACCAACTGTCAGGCCCTCCAGGTATGTTTCAAGCAAAAAAAACCTGCTCTCCCTGATTTAAGAATCTGTACAGAACCACTGTCATACGTCACACTGTCAGAGGCAAAATTCCTTGGTATTTACCTTCAAAACGATCTCAAGTGGGACGCGCAAGTTAACAACATGCTTAAAAAGGCTAATAAGAGACTATATATGCTGAGATCCCTTATGAAATTTGGTTTTGATAAGGATGAACTCTGTGTCGTATACAGTGGTTACGTGAGACCGATTCTTGAATATACTGATGCAGTCTGGCATTCGAGTATTTCAATCAAAGAATCAACTGACATCGAGTCAATACAGAAGAGAGCTTGCAGAATAATCCTGGGTGGTGATTATAATTCTAACCATGATGAACTTGCTGCTTGCAATCTTGACTTTCTCCATGATAGGAGGGTAGAGCATTGCCGCAGGTTAGCTGAAGGGCTGCCTAAAAATGATCGGACAAAGTGCCTCATCCCTCCTACAACAAAAATGTACAAGGTTTGAGAGTCATGGTCGCAATTTGCGCAACTCACACAAATTATCGCAACTCACAGCAAAGACAAAGCGATTTCAGAGCAGTCCAATTCCCTTTTTTATCAATTTACTTCATAATTAATTCATCACCCTTTAGATGGCGACAGTGCAATAGATGATGTAGCTCTGGTTCGATTTGTTTTTCATATTTTATCAAGTGCAATATTTGCCCCTGCCTTTTATTGACTATTAATTACATCTTGATGTTTGTTTTAGTATTTGTATATTTGTAAGCCTTTTAATGTGTACTCTGTATAAAATCATATATTTTTTATATTTGTAAATTTTCATGTAATTTGACCTGAGGGTCACGAAGTGCTTTTAATAAAACCAATTGATCTCTTCGCCTTTATTCGGCACTGCGCTGCCTTGAAGTTGTGTTTCCCATCATTAGGTTTTCAGTTTTTATCGCCTCCTGAAGTTTGAGACCGTATTCTTTCAGATCATGGTTTATCATGGATATCCAAGTTGTTGCAAGTCTTCTATGAAATGTTTGATAAATTCCCTTGGCTGAGTCCATGAGAACCTGGCGCGCAGATGTATTTTCAGGTAGTCTGTATAAGTGACAAAGCCAACTTGATGGTTGTGCTCTAATATATATGCCATGTAGTTCCCATCACTTTAACAGGCAAATGGCAAATGGTCAGTGTATGCATGACATTATCCTCAGGAGAATTTGTATGGAAAGTGTCTATATATTACGTTGGTGTGTTGTGGTCGCTACACGGTAAACTCTGGACATAAACAGTTAAATCAGCATGCATTTTACTGCAACAAGAATCTTATTAAAGTCAGATTTTGTTTGTGATACATTAAAATCAAACAATTTCTAAGGAAAGAATAATCAAAATTTACATGTTTGTGTGATCTTGCCAGGATGCTATGTATACAACGGTTTAACACTTAAGTGCATAAGGTGTTTTAGAACCCCGTTGACATTATCCTAGGAGAATTTGTATGGAAAGTGTCTATATATTACTTTGATGTGTTGCGGTCACTTAAAATGGCGGCCAGATATCTAATTTGTGTCAAATTGTATTTTTTTCCGAAAAATGTCCCGCCAAAAATTGGAGATATGTCTTCCCAATGGAGTTTTTCAATGAAATTTGGCTCAAAAAAGCAGATTATGATTACATTGCTAAAAAAAACATGTTTCGTTTCGGTTTTAGGGACAATACAAATTCAAACAGCGCCATCATTTTGCCAGTTTATGCTAATTATCTCAAAAACGACACGACCGATTTGATTTTTTTTGCACCAAAACATGCGTAACCCCTACCTTGACAATTACATGAAACAGCTTTATTGTGTTAAGTCGCGCAAAAAAACAAAATATGGACCCCCTTATGCACTTAAGTGTTAAGAGATTTAAAGTTAACAGTCTGTCTCTGTAAGAATGTACCAGACTCAGCTAGGGCGGTTGTGATTCATGGGTCATCAGATCTTTTACAAAAAAAATACAGTGATACACTATCATACCATAACGCTATATCTGAATCCCCAAGTTCTTGCCATTCTCGGTTTGACCGAAGAAAAAATGTTAAAATTTGGGGTAAAAACAATCACCAAAATAATTTGTACATTTTAATTAAGTGTAAAATTGTGCGCCAAGCTCATCCCAACCAAAGTTGGGTACATAACTTATGTAAAACAACCCGAAATTGGGATATCGTTGGCGTATCATGTTACGCTGACTTGAACTTTTTATGATGAACGCCCTCGTGCAGTTTTTGGAGTGCCATAACTTTATGCGCCATCAAGATCCCAATGTATGTAAAAACAAATTTATGAGTGAGAACTTAGAATAAGTAAAAACAAATTCAAGCAAAAAAATGGTGAGATATCTTTGG
>JXSR01S033727.1:16610-30454 GCA_000969725.1 Ophiothrix spiculata
TATCATGATTGAAAATTTTACATTCATTGGAAAGCAAAGATTGCATCATTATGGATGCAATAGATTCCCAAGTGACCACTGGGGTATTATGTGCGACTTCAAGTTAAAATGTTAAACATGATGGCCCGTGACGTCAGTTTGAGATCAAATGTGCAACTTCGGACGAAAATGTCAAAACAACTCTGTGTTTTTTGTTCCAATTTGTTTTTATGTTTGTTTTAATAATACTTCTTTGTAAAGTCGAACTGAAATTTCTTAGGTTAAGTATGAACAACTTAACTTTACTTATGCATAACTGTAAACCCACAATGAGGATGTGTGGTATCACTATACTACTAGTTTGGAAATATGTTTTTTGTGCCTTACATACAGAGAGAGGATCTCCAGTGAATTACAGTCATAGCTTTGCAAACTTAAGCCTCACTTGGCTCCTTGCTTTGTCAAAATTTCTCGTTTTGTAGGTTTGCTGCTTAACAATTTCCTCCAAATGCTACAGTTCTGAGAAAAGTGTCTTTGGAAAATATGCTAATGTTGTTCATGATATAAGGACAGGAGAAATATATTAAATATGTCTTGCATATATCAAGGGAATCTCGATTTGCCACCATCTTGTGTTGCACATGGAGCAGAGTTATTGTACCTTCGGATATATTCGGAGTTTGGCGCGATATCCATGTAGATCGCGTAAATCTTCACTTGACGCATATACAGCGTGTGCATTTTGTTTCATGCGCAAACTGTGTCTGCGTTTCAAATAGCGTGTATTGCGACTTGCTCTTATCAAAGTGCGCCAATTGTCCCGCTAATCTGTTGTGAAGACTCTCTAAGTGTGCACGCGGAGCCATAAATAACGGAGGTACAATAAATCACCCTCCATGAGCGACAATCCAAGATGGCCATCCGATTGGATTAACATGGAGGTGAAATCAAAATGGCGGCGAGTACCGATTCCCCTTTTTAAATTCCTTGTCATATACAGAATTGTGCAACATGATCCTGAACCATCAAATGCATATATTTATCCCTAAGCTGATTTTGTAATAAGAATTAATTTGTAGATGGTTACCATTATTTTGGTTCCCTGAGATTTTGGATCCACTATTAAGACAGTTTTAGTAACAATAGTAGGTTAATTAATTCCTTGTGATTTTTATTGACTTTAGACAAAATAATATTATGATTTTTGTTTCAAAACTTTACTGCTATTATTTTTTCTTTAAAATGATTTTTTAGAAATGTGTATAGTGATATAGGACACAAGACTCTTTAGAGCAGTGGTGGGCAACCTTTTCACCACCGTGGGCCAAAAAAGAGTGGTGATTTTTTTCGCGGGCCGCACCAAATAGTAACTCAAAATAACATACAAATTTTAGGCACATATAATGCTCTATAATTGTCGCTATTCTTATAAAGCAACCTTAGCCAATTATGGATACCTATAGAATACTTGTTTTAGACCCCATTTGTGTACGGAAACTTAAATGCGATGGCAATTTTATCTTCCTTCGTAGCAAGGAATATTTATTTTTTATTATAAACTACACACCAAATAATCTCTTTTTGCTGCATGATCACTTTTTTGGAATTTTCGGGGGCAAAATAATAGAATCTAATAAGGGCGCGTTCTCACTGTGATGTTTGGTACCAGGTTGTGGTACTCGATGCTACATCGAGCCCACTTCCTTACCTAGTGAGAATGCATTTGAAGTGGGCTCAGACCTACATCTTTTTTTACTACTGTAGTTTGGCTGTTATTTTGACCTTTTTTTTTTTTTTTAAATGCAATTTTTATCACTTTGACATTGACATTTTATGGACCACTGTGATTTACTATATTGTTTTAATCGATATTTTCATAGACTGTTGCTGAACTGAATTTTTAATGTAATGTATCTTATCTTTTGTGTATATTTAAATCAAAAGTTTTTGGTGTTTCATTAATTGAAATTGATCTGTGCTTTCTATGTTTTTTGTTTCCGTCGTTCTCGGTCATGCTCACCGGGTGTGCGAGTTCACAGATCAGTTTCATATTTAAGTATATATTTGTTTGTAAAGCGCCCAGAGACTTTTGTGTTGGGCGCTGACAAGTGTGTTTTATTATTATTATTATTATTATCCGAGATCGGTTCCGAGAACACCTCATGTAGGTAGTCTCGGTACTAGGACGTGGTACCAAATGCATAGTGAGAACGTGTTCGTCATAAGTGGGCCCGGCTCACATACATATGTACTACTGTAGTTTGGCTGTTATTTTGACCTATTGCAGGCTAGCTGTACTTTTTAAATAGTAAATGTCAATTGCATTACTTTGTTTCATCTTTCCTGTAGGTTGAATTTTTAAACTGTTTACCACACATGGAATTTATTTCTTACTTTGTTTATACATGTAGGCCTACAGCATGTTATGTTTAAATTTAATATCATATTATTGTAAGTGTAAGTTCTATCCTTGCTTCAAAGTTTTCATCATTTTAAGTTAGTATAAACTATATTATGAAGTAATATAGTTTGATCTTGATGTTTTATATATTTTTATAAGGTAATATTTCTTGTAATTTAGTTTTAAGCCACTAGAAATTAATATATCCAGGTAAGTGGACTCAATACAATGGTATTTGGCACAGGAGGCAGTACTTTATTGCGACAGTGAGAACAGGAAATCAATGTGGGCCGAGCCCACTTGTATGTGGCCTCAGACCTAGTTCTGAGCTCACATGTTCAGTGAGAACACGACCTAACATATTTATAGACACTTTGAAATTTAAGAAAAAATGAGCATAAGATGATGTGGGTCAAAAGAAGACAAACGACTTTTCATTCATGACTTCACTTGAAGATTGTTAATTTACTGAAAAAAAAGCCCCCAAAACAACAACAACAACAACAGAGGATGTATTAATGTATTTGGTTTGGACAGACAATAATCAAATCTGTCATGTATGTAATCTATACTGTGAATGTTAAAAATTTATGTGATGCCCTGTTGGATTTGAGTATATTTTATTTTATTTGTATAATGATAGTTCATAACATCATTATTATACGATTTCTGAGATGAATGTTCATTACATGCACAGTGAATGTTTGTATTTGAAGCTACTATAGTGAAACTAAAATAATACTTTTTTTCTTCTGGGGGCTGGAGGGCCGCACTAGAAAGGTACCATGCGGACCGTAGGTTGCCCATCACTGCTTTAGAGACATAATAATGATAAAATTGGATTCTGTTTTTTTTTTCATAGCAGAGCCCAATATTTTTCCAACTCATGGCGAGATCAATAAATCTGTTTATTGGACTCGGTGAATCAAATTTGGTAGCAAACTTGTTTTATAGATAAGTTGTAAAACAGGCTTAAATTAACAAATTAGCCTCAATTGAAAAGTCTGACTTGGATTGTAACCAAACTTGGTTTATAGATATGATATGGCAACCATCATTTGATAATGAGGTCAAAGGTCACTAACCAAGGTTCAAGATCATATGAGGCTATAATAAGATAAGCCGAAATGTCAAAACAGGGGAGTCTTGTGGTTTCAAGAACCGGATTATTTTAAGAGGTTCCATTAAATTAAATGTAATAAAGTGGAACCTCATTAACACAAAATCATTGGGGACAATGATTTTAGTTTGTAAGTTTTTATTGTACTTCATTAAGAACACATTATTCAACATAAGAAAGTACATAAGGACTAATGACATCATTTTTGTAGTCATCTCCTCCGGGTTATCTCCATTCAGAATTTTCTTCATGGAGTGAACTTTTCACCATTTTGTAAAATTAACTTTTGGAATGAACACTTTCATATTATTTCGATAAAGGTCAGATCATACTTCTTATGGGCTACCAAACATTTGGTGCATCAAGTCTTTGTCATCTTATAATCTGATATATAGTTACAATGTATTTTCTATTAGTAACGGAGGCTTGGTGATGAAAAATCAATACTCCACCAAATTTTCTTTGCTTGGTGATTATCAACACCAATCATCCGTTATTGATTAGAAGATGCATTGGAATTGATGTAATAACAAAGACTTGTTGTACCAAATGTTTGATAGCTCAAAATAGTATGAATTGAGCTTTACATTGTCTAGAAACTCAAGGTCAGCATATAATCAGTTGTCTGGATTTTACTGGTAAAATGACAAAAGTGTCACTAGTCCTTTAATTTAATTAATGTATATTCACATTTGATGTGCCTTTATTTTTTACACTAATGTATGTCTACTTTGTTCATGAATCCTATCTTTTTCATTTTAAAATGTGATATTATTTGTTGTAATGTTATACATTAAGTTTTTGTTTCACAACCATAAGGAATTTACATAAATGTAGTAACTCATTACTTTTTGAGTTGAAAAGAAGTTTAAATTTTATAGTTGATACATGACTTAAATAAAATTGACCTTATTGAACCATGGTTGTTTAGGACTGAGTCGTTTACAAACTCCCTCTTTGGAACCACTAGTATTTTTCTTCCTGACCATGCCACAGTTAGATGCACAATTAATAAAATTAATTTTCATAACTACATCATCAATATCAGTTTGAGAGATATTATCAGTATAACTTAAGCCTTGTTCCCACGATCGTTGTTTAGTCTTTGTTTAACTCTTTGTCAGCTCTTTGTTTGTGAATTCGTTGTTAACTCGTTGTTTTGGTTTCGGTGGGAACGCTGTTTCACGGTGTCGTTGTTTCGCTAACAACAAGAAAACAACGAGTTCATAACCATAAGAAATCTTATGGTTAGTGGGCTAACAACGACGATTCATCGTTGTTAGCTGTGGTGCTGCAGTGGGAACCGGATAACAACGACATTCGTTGTTTCAGACGACTTTTAAGTCTAAAGCTACATTTAAATTATAATCTGGCTAATAAGATGATTAAATAAAGCAAACGAACTGCGTAGAATTAGATCAACAAATGATACAGGGAGCGATATGATACAAGATTTTATATTATAAAAATTACACAATAGACCAACATAAGCTGCAGGTTGATGTTAGACACAGAAACGCTGCATATAGGCCCAAGATGCCATAAGTTCATCACAAGAAATATGTCTATAGAATCAAATTAAGCTCAACATATTAAAGTTAAACAAACATCTTCAGTGTAGGCCAATATTTGTCAGCAGTGCATCCTCTTCCCTTTCAGAACAACGAAAATCTCAAACCAGGAACAGGTAAACAACAAGCTAACAATGATCGTGGGGAAGCACCATGTCGTTGTTTAGGGGAATATAATGCGATTATACGATGATCTCGTTGTCTCACTAACAACGACGAAACAACGAAGAATTACACCGTGAGAACACAACTTTAGTTTATCCAAAATATTAACAATATCAGAATTAGCAACAACATCACAAACATTGTTTACAAATTCTTCCTTTAAAGTACTTTTCCAAACAATATTGCATACTTCAGGTGAAGTTGAATTACAATCATGTGTGGTATGACTAATACCTGCCTCAATAGAAATATTAACCGAATTCACATCAATGGGTGATGTTTTAATGAAAAATTTGACAGGCCTGTGAACATCAGAAAGCAGATTACAAAAGGGTAAAATTTCAAATTCACTGACCTTACTCAATAATTCAGGTGAGCATAGGACAAAGTCAACCAAACTAGATTCATTACAAGTCAGTTTACCAATACCATTATCAACACCACATCTACCATTGACAATTAAAACTCCAAGACTCCTGCACATATCAATTAACCTACGACCATAATTATTTGTAATTTTGTCCTGAGACTTACGGTATAAAGTGATACCAAACTGCACTATTAGCTGTTCAAAGTCAAAGCCATCACAGCTGGGATCAATAATATTATCATCAAATGACAGGACATTATGCAAATTATTAGACCTTGCATTCAAATCGCCCATGACACATGCAAAGGAGTCATTGTCGCAAAATTGCAAATACTGGCTTTCTAGGTCATCAAAAAGCTCAACAATTGAATAAACTGAATTTTAGGTGGGATATAAGCAACACACAAAAATAAGTTTTGGCCTACTAATTCCTTGTCAATTTTCAACCAAATTGTGAAATCAGAATTATCAACATGCAACTTTTGAAAGTGATGGGCAATAGATTTTTTAACCAAAACAGCAACACCCCTTTAAGAGTGTTTGGCAAATGCCCTATTTTGCTTAAACAAATGGAAATCATGAAAATAGTTTTCAATCATAGTCATATCATCATTATCTTTCAGCTTAGTCTCAGTAATGCCAATAACACCAAAATTTGAGACAAAATCATAAAAGTCACTTGAATAAAGTTTTTACTAGCACTGCATCTTCCTGCGTATTGCTAGTTTGAAGTGTCATTGTCAATCAGAAAGTTTAACCCAAGGTTGATCAGGGTGCTTCTGTCAACTGGTATACCGACCTGGAATAAGTCATTTGGCGTTTCCACTGTATGACGTTTGCCACTCACGTACACATTGATTTTACCATTGATAGCATAGGCAGACTTGTTGCATTTTTCTTTGCATAGTTTCAACAATCGCGCATGCAGAGGAGTTAAGTCCTCATTAAGAAAGACTTTGTCATCACCAACAACTGGGTTGTTCTTGAGATGTTTCTTGTTTTTCATGAGTTCCTCTTTTACCCCTCTATTCACAAACCTGCAGATGATGCTCTTACCGACAGGATGACATGCTGCGATGTCGCTGGATGTGATGTCAACCCCAATTGCCTTGCCAATGTCAATTAATTTTTGTTTTAAGTCTGTAGAAGACATGCCATTGGTACCAGTGAGGGCAAAGATTCGGACGTTCTCGCGGCGTGTGTATTGTTCCAACCGGTCAGACTCGTAATGCGATAGTAGAGCAGTTTTTTGGACATATTCAGAAATGCCATCCATCTTCTTATTTAATTGCTCCATAACACCCTCAAAGAACAACTCAAGCGCCTTGTTAACAGCATTAATCAGCTCCACTTTCAACTGCTTCAAAACCGCCGCGGCAACTTTTTTATTCTTAGCACTCATATCACTGCTTGAGATGTTAACCACTGCTTCATCTATAGAATCACTAACATAGTCATTTACCATAGGTCATGGTCATCCAGGACCAGCGGACAAGGTCAAGGATCAAATTTGATATTAGAGTATGATTATGAGAATTTACTTGTTGAGAAATTCAACCAGAAATTTGTTACACATATGTACTTTCCTGAGGTTTGAAATGATAGATTTACCTGTATTTTAATTTGTTTACACATGCAGACCTAAAATTTTACGAGTACAGCTAGGAATGTGAGAAGACTTAGCTGGTTCTACAATGGATGATCACCAGCTTGCATTGTGTGTAGAATTCTGCAGTGTTTGTGGATTGACAGATGATGATCTCAGTCTAGCTCAGTTTTATCTTGCAGATACTGGGTGGAAGCTAGAGGTAAATATTTGTATGGTCCATTTATTCCAGGGGGGTATTCAAGTTTGGTTTTGGTAGGGGTGTGCCGCTGGGAAATTTGAAGCACCACCCATATGTATATACCCGTCCATATACCGAATTCCCCAAATTTTGAGTCTAATTTATACAAAAATTGAAATTTTCTCCGAAAAATTTACGTTAATTTGGCTTTAAGTTTAAGTTTTGTTTGAAATTTAGAAAAAAATCCAAAATTTAGAAAAACAGACCCATCAAAATACCACATTTTGCAAAGAAAAAGGCATTTGCATACCAGACAGCCTGATTTTGCTACCGAAGTTTGCGGCACATCCCCGTAATCACTTTTGTACTAAGTACCCCCCCCCGGGCCGGGCATTTGTTATTTCAACAGGGAGAGAATTTACAAGGGGTGTTCAATAAGTTTGTGGCCTAAGGTATGAGGAAATGAGCTATGCCGTTTTTGTCTCGTCTGGAAGAGACATACCAGTCACTTTTTTCTGTGCCGTCCTAAGCATATATCCAGAACCCTAAGGCCTACGATATAATGAAACTTGGTGACATGAAGGGTCTCAGAATAAACTCGCGCTGCGAAACTTTTAGCACGTGGTCAAGGGTCATTCAAGGTCAAAAGGTCATTTGAGGTCAAATCTCAAAAATGTTCAAAAAGTTGACCTGAGGTCATCAGAGGTAATTTCGAGGTCATGCTCATAACTCATGAACCCTTGACCACACATAGATTAAACTTGGGTCATTGATAGCCCTTGACCCAATGTCAAGGTCTAAAGGTCATTTGAGGTCAATTTTCCAAAATGGTGAAAAAGTTAACTGAGGTCATTCTGAGGTCAGAAAGTTTACCTTAGGTCATCCGATGTCATTACAAGGTCACAGCAATATTTATTGAACCCTTGACCCCACATGGATTGAACTTGGACTTGATCTTAAAAGTATGTTACTCAGGTATCAAAATGAGCGCTCAAAATGATTTTTGTATACAATTGAAGATCTGAATTTTGGCCTACCCTAGATAGTGCAAGTCAGATCTTATTGTAAATGTTAGTTGTCCCTTTTAAACAGTATTTTTATGTTGTAGATGGGCTGCATGAAAATGTGAAATAAACAAGTGATTTTTTTTACAATTAGGTCATTATGGTTTTCTGTTTGTGTTGTTATGCAGCCTGTAATTACCTGTTCTAAAATCGATATGACATGAAGATCCCTTTGAGAAAAAAACACTTTTTTTCAATTGTTTGTTTAGGAGGCAGTCACGAGTTACAAGCAGTCACAGTCAGACGCACAAAGTCAAGAAACAAACTCAGCACCATCAACAACAGAATCTAGTGGGTAAGTATTTCAACAAGCCAAGCATCTGAATTAAAGGGACTAGCCTAGATTCCATCTATAATTAAATATTTATGGAAATGCTCTAAACAAAGCTTAAAAGTATAGTAAAATCCAAAAAAGTGCAAAAATTTACACACAAATGGCTCAAATTGAGAGAGAATTAATTTGCAATATATCAATCTTTGATGGTGGTGTGGCAATTCTGTGTTTCCTAAATTTGTACCTCAGATGGATTTACCAGATAAAAGACCAAACAAAGCTCCTGGAGATAATTTAAAACATATCAAAAGAGAAACAATTTTATCAAAAATAATTTGTTTGGCCATCACAAGTGTAGAAACAAGATTTTTTTATCAGTTTTCAGACTAGAAACACTGTTTTCACACCACTTTTTTTCGCTAGCGAAAAAAATTAAAGTAGATAAAGAATTCCAATTTTCTCCAATATTCCTCAAAATTATGGAAAACTACTTGTAGGTTGTATTACTATAAACATGTTCTATCGATTCAAGTAAAAAAATATGCAGGTAAAAAATTAGTGGGAAGAATCTAGGCCAGTCCCTTTAATGGACTTCAAGGTTGTAGCTTGAAAAGTGTCAGTGCCAAGTGGTATTTGTGAGAATTTATCATGAATTGAAAATTTTACTAAAATTTGGCTGAAATTGGACAAATTTTACGATTTTTGCAATTTTTGTAACACTTGAGTGCTGGGTGCTACATTTTTGTAGAGCCTAAATTACTTTTTTGTGGTGGGTTCATATCCGAGTGCCCAATGCAGCTACATCCCTGATGGAAATGTTTTCATTGCAGTAGTTAGCAAGTTCCGGCACTGACACTAGCCATATATGATATGATAATATGTGAAATTCATCATTGGATGGGAAGCAGGTAATGATGCTCATGCACTGACTGATTGCATGAGCATGAATAATGTATATTGATGTCTGTACTAGATAAATGGTGAAACAGAGACCGTTATCAGATATAATGTATCTTGGTATGGATGGCGAGTCATTAGACTCTCATAAGGCGAGACGCGCAGCTTCGAGCCTTATGATATAGTCTAATGACAAGCCATTCCATACCATGATACATTATATCTGATAATGGTCTCTGTTGAATCGTTTATCTGACATACACGGTGAGCAGAGGCATATTATTTGAAATTTTAATTGAAAACATAAAAAATAAAATTTCAAAATATCTAACAAGTAAAATATCCATGATAATTTAATTTTAAAACACTCCTGTCTCTGGCGATATCTTGTGATTGTGCTAAAGACTACACTAAAAAGGTAGGACAATTGAAGACGATTGAAGCTGATTGATCGATCTCACCATAAGACCGTAAATTTAATGATGCGTTTCGAGAGAAAATAATTGTATGCCTTTAACACGGTGGTCAGTCGATCATCAATGATAATTGGTGATTATTAAAAAGGGTCAAAGGTTAAATTTTATAAACCAATATTTCTAACAACATATATTTTCTGTATTTTGTACACACAAATTACAAATTTCATTACATCGGCCATAGCCAACGTGTTCCTTGTGGTATACCATCCAGGTACTGCATTTTTGTCTCGCCTGAAAATTTTCAGAAGAGACATAGCATTCCAATTTTATGTCCGACGTCCGACGTCCACCGTCCACAAATTTTGTCCGGAGCAAATCTTGGAAACCACATGCCCTACGTTAATGATATTTAGTGACTGGATAGACGCGGAGTCGAACTGGATCCAGCAACAATTTCGGCGCAAAATATGCCAATTAAATACCTAATTTGCATAATTTATGCATAAAATTCTTTAAATGGCATATTTTACAAACCGTGCACCCTACATTCATGAAATATGGTGGGTATGTGAGGATGGAGCTGCGCTTGTGCCAGCTGCAATTTGAGCACAAAATATGCTAATTAAGTACCTAATTTGCATAATTTATGCATACAATGTTGCTTATTTTTCAACTTTGTCCGATTGCAAAGGTTAAGGTGTCAAATTGTTCTTTTGGACCAGTGATCAAAAGTGTCAAAAGTGACCCTGTCGTCCGACCATTCCCTTGGGGTCAAAGGTCAAAAGAAAGGTCAAATTTCCAACTTTGTGTGATTTCAAAGATTAAGGTGTCAAATTGTACGTCTTGGACCAGCGATCAAAAGTGTCAATGGTGACCCCGTCGTCCGACCTTTCTGTTGGGGTCAAATTTTCAACTTTGTCCAATTTCAAAGATTAAGGTGTCAAATTGTTCGTCTTGGACCAGCGATCAAAAGTGCCCATGTTGACCCCGTTGTATGACCTTTCCCTTTGGATCCACCCCACAACTGAATGATTAAGTAGGCGGTTTATTCAGTAGGTTGTCGATACGCAGGCGAGAGTACTGGTTCGAGAACCAACTTAGTTTTTTGCTGAAAGAATTGTATTATGAAATCATAGTCAATAATAATAAATAAACAAGTTAAATATTTCATTGAGAGGTTTTTTTCATGTCATAGTGTATAATGATATCGTCGGTATTGTCAGTCACATCACATACTTATGACGAAAGACACGCATTTCGAGAAAATCGCATTTGAAAATTCTTATGAAGACTTTGTGTCATAAAATAGCCTTTGCACTTAAGTTTTCTTCTGATACTAATTTCTTTTTGAAAGAAAAGACTTTAAACTTAAAATGTTTAATTTAATTTAGTTGTGAACTTAGATAAATCTCTTAAGTGAAAACGCTTTTTTTTACATCTAGCGATCTCTTAGTATAGTAATTGAATACATCAAACTGAGCTATTTGATATAGATCTTAGTATATGAAATTTGTTTTAATTTCATCATGAAGTTCAAATAGCGGGCCATATAGATCTGTATGTAATGCGTTGTTTACGCCATACTTACGTACATGATTTTTGCATATAGCGCAGTTTGTGAAACGCTAAATTTAAATAGAACGCATATATAGACCAAAATTAATTATTTCTTGTTAATTAGGCTAAATTAGGACCTGAAACTTGGCAGATATGAAGAAATCATCAATATATCAATCCAGACAACTTTTCTCATAAAAGTCAAAAATGTCATATGTGATGACACAGTCCCCGAAAAGGGGGACTTTGCGACAGAACGCTTTTCAAGAAACTGGTGAAAATAGGCAGCAAAAAATAAAGAAAATAATAAGAATTTCCATCAGATTTTCTGTTGTAACATTTGTTTGCCTTCATCAGTTTCAACATGTAAGCTGTCATTTTAAACCTTAGAACATGCTGTAATAGATGAAATGATAAAATCAAAACTGATAAAATCTGCAAAGTCCCCCTTTCGGGGTGAGCCATCACATATAGACTGGTATGTGATGCAACCAACAATATGTTATTTTTTTGACTGTCCACCACATACAAGCTGTAAAGTCAGGCAACTTCATTTTGCGCTACTGCCAGATTTCAATATCTCCCATACTTCTCTCAACTTAGGCCTAAAAAATTGTTGTATTGCCCTTTTCCGACCGACCCTAAATCTGGCAAAAATCGAGTTGGGACTTTTTTTCTGTTAAACTTGTCATTTCTAGCACAGAAACTTACCATAAATGTGTTAAAGTAACAAACAATTGGAGTTCTGTCAGAAATAACTAATAAATGTTATATGACTTTATGATTTTAATATGCATTGTTTTGAGAGATTTTTAAGGTCAAAATTTCCTTTGGAAAATTAAAATTAAAAAATTTAAAGAAATCCTGACTGACCGACCAGACTTTTAAAAATTTTCCCCAAAAGGGCAACACAACAATTTTGAAATATTTTGTGCAACAAGTCTTTGTTATCTTATAATCTGATATATAGTTTCAATGTATTTTCTATTTATAACGGAGGCTTGGTGATGAAAATTCAATACACCAATGGCAAAATTTTGTTTGATGTCAATTTTTTGGTGATTTACCACACCAAGCATCCGTTATTGATTAGAAGATGCATTGGAAGTAATGTACATGTAATAATAAAGACTTGTTGCACAAAATATTTGGTCGCTCAAAAGAACTATAAATTGACCCATATTTGTCAGAAAATAGTTGGCAACCGTAAATACATTAAGAAAACAAAGAAAAGTTGTGATATTAAATAGATATATGTTTTAAAACCAAGTTGATAATAATAACAAATAGATAATTTGAATCACACCAATGCATTGTGGGATATGATATTGCCGGCGCAGGAAGCATTGCCTGCTTTAAAAGGCAGTCGGACCAAACTGCTGGAGATCTCAAATGTACATATCAGTATTCTTCATTGCTAGGGAAATGAGAAGTTCACTTTGAAGGAGGGGAGTGATATCTTCTCCCACAAAAAGCACTAAAATCAAGTTTGGTACATTTAATGGAAACATTTTAGAAACATTGTCTCTATAGATGCCGTCATGTATGATGAAGACATTAGACATCATGGCTCCATGACTGCGAGGTTCTGGTTCAAAATAATAGTTAATAAGAGAAATTTTATGGCTTTTTTGCGATCATGTGACACTGATTAGGTTTGGCCTATGAATAGAGAGGGAAAAGTTAAGGTTGTCAGATTTCAGCATATTAGCATGTGCAGCAACAGAGATTTCCAAAATAGACACCAAGCATGAATTGCCATTTTTTATTGACAAAATAGTCTATATTTGTGCCATTTTGCACAAAATGGACCTCTGGAAACAATAATGTTGACTATAATATCTAAATGGCATTAAAATTGGTGTTGGATTAAACTTTTGCACAACATAAATTTACGTACCCCAGGAGAACTTTCAGATGTTCAACGTCCGTCTTCAACTAATGTTATGCTGTTTTGTTCTTCTTGTTTGTGACATCAGAGGATGATTTATGACATCACAAGAACTTGAGTTTGTCAAATAACCCTGTCCCTCTTTTAGAGCAGGTATCCTATACAGGCTAAGTCCAGGCCTTTATCTCTGTTTAAATTGATCTTGATGCCTTGTCTGCTGCTGCCCTCTTTTATTTTTCTTGCCCTTCTGTTCAAGCGAGGGCAGCCTTGCCTGTTCTGTGATTGGGGCAAAGTTTGCATGGTTCCCAGTTGTTTGTCTCTCAGCTCATCAGGCTTGTGTTGGCTGAGA
>JXSR01S033731.1:1978-14520 GCA_000969725.1 Ophiothrix spiculata
GACCTCTGTGATGTCCATTGCGAGCGTGTATTATTGTGTTTAAAGCATATACGCTATTAACCTAAGCACTGCTTTCACGCAGGTCATTAACAGAAGTTATTGTTACTTGATAATGACTATGCGTAAAAGTAGCAATAATCTTATTAGACTGGATTGTGTTATCATGCAGGTTGATAATACCCAAAACATAAATAAATAAGTCTAAATTTTGTGATTAAACTCTAGTAAAATTGTTGTTTTAAACATATATATCAACTTGTCATTAATTAATATTTTATGAATTTCTATTAACTTCAGGAACAGTTTTTTGACACACCCTGTATATTGTACACAGATTCTACAACTCTTAGAATGGTACATCATACAAAATGGGTTTGAAATAATTGCAAGTTAACAGCCAGTCCATGCCACTTGAGGCAAATCCCTGTTTACTGATTTTGCCATTTTTTTTTATATTTTCCTGTTTTTGACCCTAAAGAGTGACACTCAACCTGGCAATAATTGCACCTTGTAAGAGCTTCAAGAAAAGTAGAAAAAGCACCACTTCACCTTTACGCTTAGGTCACATAGAGAAAGAGTGTCGGCCTTGCTGATATGACCCAGCAGGCAAAACCCAAACCAGCGATAACTTTAAGGTGTATTGCTGTGGACTCGTAAAACTCATGTCAGTCTTGTTTGCTGAGGTAAATATAGTATCAGGGATGTAACTTTTCATGAAATTTCCCGAATTCAGGAAATTTGCACAAAATACTTGTATTTTCAGGAAATTAAACCAAGTACAAAAGAAATAGAAACTGCTCTGTTTAATGGAATTTTTACACATTTCAGAAAATTGTATTGCTCATGTGTTACATCTCTGTAGTATATAATAAGAAAGAGGTCCTCACCAAAGTTGTTCGAAGATGAGATGCTTGCCCTACAGACATGAATTCTTTCAGAACAGTGATTTTTTCCAATTTCCTATAGGAGCATGGTATTACTATAATGTAATCATGTACCACAAGGTGTCTTGAAGTCAAGTTAGCTCAAACGGTAAGATGCTCACGGGGCGAAAGGTCACAAGTTTAATCCCTGGCAGTGCCAAAAGTTGAGTGAGCTTGAAATTCCCCTTGGAAAAGAAACTACTGCTTATTTTCCCATGAAACCTGTATAACACTCAGGAAGCCGATTCATATATGTTTTACATGTAGGGTGATCATATCAGGAGGTTGCAGCAGAACCTGAAATGATGCTTAAGGGAGGAATGGAACTTACTTAAACAATAATAGTGGTCAGCTAACACCTGTACAGTGTGCTGTGGAATTCCAAATCTGGTAGGCATACCGCACTATAAATCCCTTGTATTTATTTTTATTTATAAAGTAGTTTGTGCTGATCCAATCTTACAACTTGTGTCATGTTTGGAAACTTAAAATTTAAGAGACATGTGCGGCTAGCCGATAAATCAGTCACCTTGTCGTTTGGTTAGCAACGACACGTCATGAACAGTGTTGGATTTTAATTCAACTTTGTGCCAATTATTCAAATGTGTGTTGTATTGCAAAATCTCTGAATTGAAAGAAGTGTTTGTCTGCAACTATTATACACTACAACATGGGAGCCACTCTAAAAGACGTATGCTTTATAAAATAAGAAACTGGGAATCTATATCTATTGGTTCATTTTTCCCTTTTTATTATTATTATAAGTTAGGTTGCAATAAGATACTGCAAAAGCGAAAATGAAAATTCTGTTATGGTTTGTCAATTTTTAATTATAAAGATTTTGGTTTCCTATACCTTAACTATCATAATAAATTAGCAGGCTGATTAAAACTTGGGAGTTTCAAATGAGTAGCAACTTAGCTGGGATTTAATTTCACTAATCTGGAACAAATTATGACCATTAGTTGCAATGTTAAATATAATTTTCACAAGGGATTTAATTTTGCGAATTTTCGGTCTAGTGAAATCAGCAAAAATAAATCCCTAGCAAAATTAAGTGGTTTTATAGTATTTCTATGCTTTGATCATTGTGAATGTTGGTTAAATTATTTGGGGATTTCTCCTTTTCAATCCATGGGTAAAAGTTTTTGGAATCTTATGGGTAAAAGTTTTTGGAATCTTATGCCTGTTTATGGGATGTGTTGTGTCTATGATACACATTCAATTGAAATTATTATAATGAATTTTATTAGCCAATTAATATCATATGGTACAATGTCTTGCATAAAAGAAGATATCAGGTCTATCTGGACCTTCCCATCACGCCTTGCTTCCAATGGGAGTTTTTGTACAGGTTGTATGGAGGTATCATTGATGAAAGAGCACAATTAAAAGACCCTAAAGAGTGACACTCAATCCCAATATTGCATTTCAGATATATTTTCAATAATGCCTTCCATTACAATATGTAACAAAAAATCCTATCTGAAGCACGGCATGATGGGAAGGTCCTGATGTCTAATTTGATTTGTACAACTTCTTTTATACTTTATTTGAAATAAAAATAATAAATATTTTATGTTATTATGATAAGATCAAATGTGTTGCAGTATATTTATTAACTTCACCACCCCCACCCGGTATTATAGGCCTGTTTCTTCACCTCCGCTTGAGTCAAGTTGTTGAAGGATTTCTTTCCTGGTGATAAATCCTGGTGAAAGTACAGTGGAACCTCGTTAACACAAAAACCCTGATAACACAAAATGTTTGTTGGGTCCCAAGTATTGATTTTCTATGTGAAATCAGTTGGATGACTCAAAATCCTGATAACCAAAACTAAACTCCTTGGCTCCAGTGATTCTGTGTTAACTGTAGAACGGACCTGATAATATGAGGCTTGTAAAATCAATTCAATGTGCAAATTACATTGCATCTAGCATTCACCATTATTACAGATATTGAATGGATAATGAATTGAATGGAATAACAGTGCAACCATATGTTAACAGTAGATTTTTGTAAAATTTAATTTAGTTGGTATTGTCAGGAATTTGCATTATCCCCCTTATTTGACATTATGAATATGATTCTTGGGACCTGACAATCGCCTTGTATTCTCTGAGCTTGTAGCATTGATCTTACCATGTGAAACTATATCAGGGTTAACATAAGGACATCTTTTTCTTCACGATTACTCATTGTTCTGAATGAGTCTTGATTTTACTATCCATCTAATCCACTTTTTAACCAGATTGAATTCTACTTTTTCTTACGTATATTTTATAATCATGATTTGTAATTTGCTCAAATTAAACAAACAAACAAAAAACAACACCTTGTGGTCAATTACATAAATGGTTAATTTCATCAACTTTATTTCACAAGTCATCTCTATAAATGCACAAACCAATACATTACAACAGCATACTATTGTAAATAACATAAAAATAATATACACAAATTCAAAAAAAGTAAAACACACACACATACCACATACACACATTTCGTGGATGCTTCTACAATCAAGAGGAATGATTTATTGAAACCAAAGATTAAAAACCATGATACCACCCCATGTAAAGTGCTTGATCACCGTGTACAAATGATTCATAACAGGCCTATTTGCAGATGTTCTTGCCAGTTTTGACAAAAGATTTGCAGGAATTCCTACAAAATAAGTAAGATTCTCATAACTGGTTCTAGCAGGGGTGTACAAATCAGAATGGGGATGCCAAGGCAGAGCCGCGAGACATTGCACTTTTTGAAATGTTATGGAAATCAACCATTTCATTAGGTGCAGAAATAGTGACATCATTGTAGAACCATCCACGTGGAAGTAACCCCTTAAACACAATATTAAGATCAAGATATAACTAATAATAACAAAAATTGCAATGAATGCCCACTGATGCAAATAATCAAATTATACAGAATCCAGATTTCAATCCAAATCTCACACCCTTTCTCAGTACAAATAACAAACTTGAACTTCCAATTGCCATGTCTATAAATCTGCTAAATATATACAACACCGGGGATACCCAACTTTTTCCATTATTATGCTTTGAATGATCTAAGTGTGGTATAAAATTGGATCGATTGAGCCCATATTTATTGGTCGAGCTATGAGTTGCAAAAATATTGGGCGAGACGCAGTCGAGCCCAATATTTTAAAACTCATAGCGAGACCAATAAATATCGGGCGTAAATCATCCAATTTTATCATTATCATGTTTTGGATCCAATATTTTCCCACACTTGGACACCTCAAAACATGATAATGGAAAAACTTGGATCCTGAGCATAATAATGATAAAATTGGATGATTTTCGCCCGATATTTATTGGTCTCGTTAGGAGTTTTAAATAATCTTTTTACAACTCATAGCTCGACCAATAAATATGGGCTCAATCTATCCAATTTTATAACAAACATGGGATCTTAGGAACTGAGGATCACTCTGAAGAGAGGGTCTAGAGAACTGATGTGTTCCTGAAATTTACACTTGAGAGAATATTTTTTTGGGGTAAATTAAAGCTCCTGAACCAAAAATTGTCCCAAATTTTGTTTGAAATAGGGGGTAGAGAAGTCTTAAGAACTAAACTTTAAAGCAAAAAGGTTGTGAACTAAGAATGTGCTTGAAATTGTGGTCAAGGGAGTGGCAGTCAAGGTGTGAAAAGGGCTGCACACACCCGTACCACCTTTCAATGTCAGTGCCTTCCCCGGAATATAATACCATAGAGTGCCAGTGTATGCATCTGTTTAGCCAATCATATATGTTGGTTTTGTAGTAAATGCCAGGTTTTGAAGCACAACATGACATGCCATATACTGGCACTCTACGGTACTTGGCTTAAGTCATAACACAAACTCTTGGGCACAAACCACTGTCTGTTTTGCATTCCAGCAAGCACCTTGCAACCTTTGTCCATAATAAGGCCATTCTTTATGGTCACTAACTACACGGTGCTTTATCCTTGAACTTGAATGCATCTATGGTGTATTTTACTGCAAAAGATTGGTGTTTTGTGTTTAAGGTTAACACGGTAATCAAAATAAGTTGGTTAGTACTGCACTAATAGCATGTGCACACACACGCAGAAAAATTAATAATAATGCATAATAATAATAATGCATTCAATTCAGTCATTCCATTTATGATAATTTTATAACACTTGGCTTCAATAATAACGCAAACTGGTCATTTTCTCATTTTTCACAAAACAGTGAAAAAAAATTGATGTGTATTTGGCATTTTGCCCGGTAAATAATTGGAATTAAAAATACAGAGGAAACTGCATTCAAGTGCAAGGAGAACTGACATGTGATGTCAGTAAAGAGTGGCCTATAATAACTGTAGTCATTACCTCTTATTTCTTTTAAGTACTTGCAGCATAACATGTAAACCAATAGGTAGGCCTAAACATTAATTTGGCTAAACCAAATGCTTTCCCAGAGCTCAAAGTTAGTTTGCCCAACGTTTCGCTAACTAACTTTGCTATCTAGGAGTTATATCTTGTAAATCAACCAAAGTAGTGCACCCAGACACACATGTTGGACGGTAAAAGAAATCATAAATGCTTAGGTTTTTCTTCAATAGTATTATTTCAATAACATTTTGTTTTGTTTCAAAGCAAATTTAAGATATTAGTCTTGGTCACAATTATTCTTAAAATGACCAGCTCCAAATTCTCGAACAGCGTGCTAGTATTTTTTTTAAACAATTTTTTATGAATTTCTAATACTTATGGACAACGTTTCACAAACAGTCACTGATACAAAAAGGTCATATAATCACCCACATGCCATTCTAATAAGAAGAACTTTTGTTTCCATCCCATTTTGATTCATTGCATGGTTAATGATTTGCGAGTAGAGCCTTGGTCTAGAGAGTGAATTTACTGCTTTAATAAGTCCTTGCTGCTTGCGTATAATGCACTGAAATTTATGGGCGCTCAACTGAGGCCGTCACGCTGCATGTATAAGTTTGAGATCAAGGCTTTCCCTGCAAATGGCGAATCCGTGTAAAGGGAAAACGACCAGTTCTTTGCTTTCCCCTGCACTGACAATGATCCTATGATTTATTGTTACTTACAACAGGGTGTCCCACAAAAAACGCAACAAACTTTGAACTTTTATTTTGAGAGAACAGAGCCCAATGGTGATCAAAAGTTACAATAAAATTATAGAGTGGACCATCAGCTTTTACAGGATTTTTGATTTGTTTAATTTGGATCTCTGAATCAAAAGTTATTGCACATTTTGTAAAGACCAGAAAATTGTTGATTGTCTGATTTGTTAATCTGTAAAGTTTTACCTCTGGTGACGTCATTGGGCACACGTTGAATGGAAATTGCTAAAAACATCACATGATTAGGAGAAGCATCCCTTGAACCCATTTCATGACAGAAGGACTCAATTTAATGATGATCTGCTGATATTAAGCAGATTGTTGAGTCTGGTTTATTCAACCTGTTGCGTCTTCTTGACGGGCCAGATGAGTGATTAGGTCTTAAACTCCTTTGTCTTCAGTTTTCTTCTGTGGTTTCGTTTAAAGACTTATTGTTGGTTGACATCTTTCATTACAATCCCTTTTTTTGTTTACTCTTTTGGTAGAAATTGTATCCTGAACTACCCGATTTTTGCACCAGAAGTAACATAGTCAAGGAATATGAGAGAATCAGGAAGATCCGTACTTTAATTGAACATTTTGACCTATTTAGTTTAAAACTGAACTTAAAATATCACTTAATTTTAGGTACAGGTCAGGTAAGATTGGTTTGGATTGATTCTGCTCCAGTTACTTGCAGAATTCTCTTCATTTCAAGTTTGCATTTTTTTAGCTGGAAGTCTAAACTTACAAATCGGACCAAAGTTGATTTAAAGGGCTTTTTTAAATTCTCCATATCTTTAGACTGGAATGGTAAAATGAAACGGGACAAAAAGCATGTTGTAGAGTAATTACTCTGCTTTTAAAAAACATATATTACTATGATTTAATCTTTTGGTAACCATTTTTTAATATTTTTTATTTGCTCGTTGCATTAATATTGGGACAAGCTGTACTTGTGACCATGACCTAGGTTCCCTGTTTTTTAACAGTTTTCACAACTGCCATAAATCGGGTTGTGAATAGGTAGTCAAATGAAAATTTCAAAAAATGCAATGCCCAATGTTACGTGAGCCATTGTTAAATACAATACTTTTTGAATGACAATTACAAATAACATAATGCAAGTTGACATACTGGCAAGCCTTATAGGATTATTTTACCTACCATAATCACCCCTTCAAGTGCCCACGGGATAACAAAGGTGTTACTTTGTAATTTGTATCTTAAAATATCACTACAATATTGCCTATCAAGTGCCTACAAACTTAATAAGCAATGAGTGAATTTAAGTCACTGAAATCTTGGACATAAACCATAAAGAAAAGTCACCTGAGGAACTATAAATAAAGGGCAATTTAAAACAGGCTATAGCTGCATGGTATTTAATTTCTGAAATACCAAATGTTTTATCTGAAATGATATAGAAAGTTATTCATGCATCCAAAAGATCAAATCTGTTTATGGTAAAATTCTAGTGTTTATGAACTATACAACTTGAATGCAGTTTACACAGAAACGTCATTCAATTAAGGAGAGTAGGCATTCAAAGGGATGAATACAGCATTTTTGAAAAGTTGAATGTTCAAGACATTAAAAAATTTACTTAAGTAATGTACATTATAAATAAATATGGGAGTTGTTTGTACATATTCTGAATACTTTTTTGTTTTGTTGCAATAGACACTTTTGCTAAGTTACAATATTATTGTACACACACTCACAACGTATAGTACTGACATAATTTAAGCAGCTATTAATATCATCACACAATGATGGAACGACAACATCACCAGGGGTTCTTATTTTGATCACAAATTACTACAATACTACAAACGGTGGGTAAGGGTGATGCCCAGGGGTCACTTACGCACCAGTCATTAGTTTCTTTGGCCCTCAAGTCCTGGGCAACTAGCACAGGTACTCATCGTGATAGTGCGTGCGATTTGTAGAATACTATGTCCCTGCCAGATGAGATTATGTATGGGCCCGTTACGGCCATGGTTCAGGGAAAAAAACGTAGCCGGTGACTCAGTGCTTAAAGATGCCTTGTCTTGTTGGGAAGTCTGTGGATACTGGCAGGGAATTTGTTACCTTAGGGGTAAGGAGTATGGCCGAGTTCCCCATAGATGCCCAGATACACAGGGGCAGTATAAACAACTGACATGGGCATTATTTATCAGCATGTAAAAGCATGTGTGACCCAAAGAACTTATATCAAGAAGTAGTATTTGCCGTTATCTTGTTGTCGCTCATGCTATGGTCACATAGGAAGCCATAACCCTGCAACACCGGTATGACATTGGTATGACACCAGTGAATGCTTGCGATGTCCAGTTGGACGCCCGTGGTTATGGGACCATAACTGAAAACATCGTATACAAGCCTTAAAGTTGTAACTCTGAATTAAGTTCTTGTGGCATGCTTCCGGCATCTCTACAGTTCACGGACACCGGCCAGTGACTGCTCGGACACTGGTCGGTCACCAGCCGGTGTCCGACCGGCGTCTGCTGAATTGACGCCGTAAACGCATCGTAACCTCGCAGCAAGGTTATGTGACCAGGATGTCCTGGAGCAGAGTTATTATACCTCCGGATATATTCAAAATTTGGCTCGATATCCAGGCAGATCGCATAAATCTTCACCTGACGCATTCACAGCATGCGTAACCTTGTAACTAAAAAACAAAAACGTATCCTGTCCATAGGGTTACCATTTTTTAAGAACCACTGACCGAGACTGGACATGATAGAGCTTGTAGACACAACTTTCTTTCAGTAATTCAGTCAGCAATGAATACAAATACTAAGGTCAATTTTCTGTACACTTACTGACTGAATAACATTTTCACAGATAACTTCCAATCAAAATACTAAATTTTTGAATAACTTATGTGGTCATCCACCACAAACCAACAGTAAAGTTGGCCCCTGGTCAAATTGGTTTTTATTGCATATTTAAAAAAAAAACATCTTCAATTTTAAAATGACACTTGTTTCAAATTCATACAGCATCCAGAAGAAAAGTTATGATTTTTCAAATTCAGAACAGGTATAATCTAGAAAACGTGAGTTATTTAAGTTTTAATTTTATACACATTTCAAATGCAACTCCATAGCTAGAAAGTGTTGATTTCAGATATTTTGGAGTTAAAATGATTTTTTGTCAGAATACGGTTTTTATGTATTTTGAACTGTAGCTCAAAATGAAAAATGCTGGATTCACTAGAAGTTTGTGATGGATGGTCATACTATTCCTGTTGAACTTGGATATTTATGGGAAAAAGACAATTTGTTGTGCTTCAAATTAATTTTTGCCGGCAAACCTTCATTCTCTGTTTAATAGAAAAATACTAAAAACACTGCTTTGCAGTTCCCAAAGAAAGAAATCTAACACTACTGATTGTTTGTTTTGATTCCTTTGTCTTTCCCTGATTCAAATACTTTTTCACATTTTTAGCCATATGAAATCACAGCTAGTACCTTTCAGACACAAATAAATCGATTAATAGACAAAACCTGATTTTCCCACATAATTGGTTAAGTATGCCTTGCTTAACAAATGCTTTACACACTGCGGTTATTAACACAATATTTTAATTAAACGTGTACTTATTTATTATAATATAACATAATTCAATAGTAACATATATTAACATATCAATATTTTAACACCTCAACAAAACAATGAGCAATAGTGTGTGTTATCAATTATGAAACCCATTTCCGATATAGACTGCTGGCACACATGTCATTTTGTAATAAGCTGAATGACAAAATGTGTTCAATCAATGTTATCGAAAGACTGAAAATTGTCCCAAATATAATCATTATGGTTTCATTTAATCATGAAAACCTGTTATGTGCAAATTAACTTGAAAATGAACTTGAAAATCTATACCAAATTGAAATGTAGTCAAACAAGAAGTTGAAAAAGTCTTACATCCCTCTCCACTTTATCTAAATCATCCCTGTTGCTTACTGTTATTAATATTCACATTTTTCACCTGGACTTATTTGTTAATTGCCTGAGCAATTGAAATCAGTTTTATTAAAATCCAGTTCTGCAGAAAATCTCATTTATTTCTTTTGCAAATACCAGTAGTGTTTTTTCCATTGCTGGAAATTCTAAATGTCAACAAACCTATATGATGATTAATTCAGTTTGGCTGAATTAACATAAAACTTATTGCACTCTATAAATTCAAAATATGCAAGTACTTTACCCTTTTCTAGGTCAAGTACACAGCTAGTTTTTCAGTATATAGAAAGTCAAAACCCTGGGTCAGAACCCGATTGTCCCTTTGTTTTCTTGTTTATGATCTTAGATAACATCACATAACTTGTATTATACATGAACCCCACATCAAAACAAATATCAAAACTTGATCTGTTTACAGGTTTCAATAATGGTTTCTAAGTCGTCTTTACACATGACTAATGAAGCACGTCTTTTCAAATCCCAAACTTGACAACAACAGTATTGCCCGTGCAGCACAAAACAGAAAGAACTATTGAAGTTCAAGTTTTTGACTAACTTGTACTGACTTGCTTCACTAAGAATAACTACTGGTGGCTAATATCGTTCATTTTTTGTTTCTATTTTGAGTTAAAAATCTCTTTAAAATTATGAAGTGAATATGATAATGAAACATGACGAATCACATATTTACCACATACTGGATGTTCAGAAACCATATTTCCTTTTACATTAAAAGTGAAATTCAGTAAATCAGTTACACTTTAAATATTTTTTTAGACTTTTCAAATGATAAAAATAGAATTTCTTAGACTTCAACCTTCCTCAAGATAGAGATGACAAATTATAAAACTTATTAAGCTATGAAACCAACATCTTTGTCATGTAAAACAAAAAACAGTCATTTCGAGATAGAAGCCCTATTAAACTTTTTGCCAAGTTTTAAAAACAGACTTCCATATAATCATTATCTACACACATTTTGAAATCTTTTGTATATTGCAGCATTTGTAGCATTAAAATGCCCATCTGAGGATATCATTCATTTTCAATTGGCCTAAATTTAAATCGGTCAGATATTGTAGCTATGAGAAAATCCGAATCGTGTTAAAAGTTTCAAGTGATCCCTATCTTGCATGTACACCTGAACAACTTTAAAACAATACTGTCTAATCCTTTACCAAATGATAAACACAAGTTGAGTCCATTGAGATAGTATCTCAATGCTTATATTAACATGATCAAATTTTACAGAAGGCAAATTACATCTTACATTTCCATTTATACCAATACAGAAAGTTTTGACTTTACTTCTACCATTGTTGATTCATAATTATCACATACAAACATTTTTGAAAATGTGGCATAAATTGGCCACAAATAGAATGGGTACCAAAGTTTACAATACCTACATTCAAAAACCACATTGCATAGGGAAGGGCCATTGATACATTTTCTTACAAAAATAGCAATTTGACTTCAATAACAATGATATACATAACCAACCATCAATGATTGTAAATACTGTGATGCATGAGTACTTAGTATATAGATTATCAAATTTGAAAATCAGAAAGTTTACAAGGGATGTGGTGTCTTCACAGGAGTGTAATCAATTACAAATTTATAGAATTAAATTCTGGAATTAATTCTCACTAAAACCTGTAAGATGGTTTTAGCAAGAAGCCCCTTGAGTAGGGATTAGCGATCTTGCTTTGTACACATTGGATCCAGGCTCCACTCCCAGTGAGAGTACTGAGGCCCTCTTATTATATAAGTAGAAAGTCAAATAATAGATTTCATGAACTATTTGGCCAGTATTCACAAAAGTTATTCCAGGAATAATTTCTGGAATAAAGTTGTTCCCCTTCTTGTGCAAACAACCCTTTAAGTGGAAATCGCCTAAACATGAAATGCACTGATAAGTTATATGTAGAAGCTGCAGAACCTTCATCATGCTGCTAGCATTTTGGCAATTATATTGTGGGGGAGGAGGGGGGGCAACTTTTTCCAACCATGCCTTCATGCCACTGAATGAACTTGTATAAATTATAATTTTAATGAAATTGAACTTAAGCCAAAGGGTAATTAAGTCTAGGGTTGTGCGCTATTAAGAATTCCCGATATCGATATATCAGACGTAAATTATTGATGTATCTTGATATCGAGGGTTGAGACACAAACTGCAGTGTGAGGAAAAAGATCACTATAACCAAGAAAATGGAGCTTATGAGTACGTTAAATCTAAATTTTAGGCATTATTGGGCAAGGGTTGCTTAGAATCACAAAAATTACCTGATAGAAAATCCAATTGATAAAAATGACTTTCACAAATTATGAGAGGTTTTCTTCAGTTGTAAAAGATAAAAAGTTGGGACACCAATGATGCTCAAAAAAGCCTTTTGAGCAAAAAGAGTCCTCAAACTGAGACTTCCCCAGTCTCAAGGACATTCACTATCAAAGTTATACCATACAGTTTTATATTATATATGATTTTATGGACGGATGGGCAAATTACTAGGGTTACAATA
>JXSR01S033731.1:18966-29732 GCA_000969725.1 Ophiothrix spiculata
TGATCAAATAACGTTTTTATTTTCAAATTTTTATTTGAAAATGAAATTTTTAAAAAGGAAAGTAAATCCATCCAGATTGATGAAATTATTTCTCACTCATAAGGCCCTGAACAAATAACATATAGTTAAAGTACATAGGTCACATATAGGTCAGTGCGGGTAATTTTGTTATTTACTTTTCTTCTTTTCTTGGGGTTTAATAAATTGAAAAATCCATGGAAAAATTAACAAATGAACTTTCTACAAAAATAAACAACAAACTTTATTGAAATTTATCCCAACATTGCAAAATCTGGGTCAATCAGTCCTATGAAACAGGGTTTTCTTTCTTTTCTTGTCATACAAATTATTTATTAAAAAATTGAAACTCGTGGCCATTCAAATACATCCTAAAAATGAACACATTTACACACATCTTTGTATTTCAATTCAATCTGAACAATCATAATACACATTTTTCATGTCCACTTTGCATCATACATTGGACGATTTCATCAATTTGGATTTTCAGAGTTTTTTAGAATTACATATCTAAGGCTGCGATCACATAGAAATATATGGTTTACTCATATTTGATATTGACAGGTAATTATCCCTGTCACTAAGAATATTAGTGCCTTCTCTATTCGCGTAAAACGAAAATCATATACCGTATACTTCTATGTGATCGCAGCCTAAGGCCCGGTCCAGACTCCACTATCGTATAGTACATTTTGCTTAGAATATTCTATGCTGAGGATAAAATGACATATGTAATCAAATAAAACTGTGACTGTGTGTGTTTTATTCGATGACCTACATCATTTTGTCCCCGGGCCTAAGGAGATTAAAAAAACTGCATTAGGCAGGCAACCTTTGTAGGGTTGGTCAGTAGGCATAATTTTTAAAAACTACAAAAATGACACCCCATAACAAAATTATTGTAATAATAAAAAACATCCAGAAAAAAGAGAGGAAAATCACTGTTGATCAGGCCCATAAAACAGAGTGGGCGATTTTTTCCTACATTATTTCATTGATAAATTTGACTTTTGAACTGTCAAACTATAGACAGATGCTTGACTTGTTATTTTCAAACTTTTAATTAATCACACATATGACTGTGTATCTAATAAACATTGACCAAATTCAGGTTTCTGCTAACTACAAGAAAAAACCACTCGAGTATAATGCTGCAGGCATAGCATGACCCTAATTCACCTTATTCTTGGTCTAGCTATGCCTGCAGCATTATACTTGAGTGCCCCCTGGAAAAAAAACCAGTTGGTCAAAGTTAATTAAGCAGGAATCCTATGCAGAGCCCTTACAAACACAACATGTTCATTAGAAACAACATTGTCAGAGATTTTTATCTTGATGAAATCAAATCTAATCTAATTAACATCAAACAAATTCAGGTTTCCTCCACTAAAAGGAAAAAAAGTACTGGTCATTACCTTGGTCAAAGTTAATTAAAATCCTACAAAGAAGCTTTACAAAATACTACATGTGCATCACAAACATTGATATCGTGATGCACACATCCCTCTTGCAATTTTATATAAGAGTTGGATATATGATACAAACACTACATGATTGAAAGTGGTGAAAATTATTTAGGAATTGTATGGATGAAAATGTAGTTTGTCCACGACTAAAGCAGATCCCGAAAAAAATCTGAAATGCTTTCACAAAAGGATAACAGGGTATTAGATTATCTGTAAAGTTCCAACCCTACTGTAGATAGCAAATTACATTGGCATGTCACCAGCTATAACAATTATGTGTCCCCAGCTATCTACTGTAGATATCAATATAACAATAATGTCCTAAACTATAATGGTGTCCAAAGCTATCTTTTGTAGATCTATATAACAATAATATGTCCAAAGCTATTTAATGTAGATTAGATAGCAATATAACAAATGTATGTCCAGCTATCTACTGTAGACGTACAACAATGTGTCCCCAGCTATCTAATGTTGATAGAAATACAACAATGGGTCCCCAGCTATACTTTGATCAACTCTAAATAGGCGGGAATTATGAGGCTTTTCTTCACCCGAAAGTAAACATAATCACAGTTACACGTGCGCCAAAGATAATGATGCGTGAGTCACACGTACAACGCGCGCTGCGTCTTCTGCAGTTGTGCTGTGTTCAGCTACGCACCCGCTTATCTGTATCAATCAAAAATTTCTTGGTATCAATTCACGATGTGAAGAGGCCTGGCTATTTGATGTTGATCAAAGCATATCTACTGTAGATAAGATAGCAATACAACAATGGGGCTCTCCACACGGACGAATCAATTTGTACTTCGCACATCCAGATGCATGTAGATTAAACTGGACTTTAGCAAACGATCATACGAGCGTAACAGACTACGCGTCCTAATACGCGTAGTTGTGTTATTTCCAGTACTGGTTATTTCCTCTCACACGCTCACCCCAGTGTGCCAATATGTACAACTGGAGTTGACGTGTGACCGTGTTAACACAATCTGCACTTCGAAAATGTACATTCATTTGGATGCATCTAGATTTGACGCTCCCGTGTAGAGCCCCATAGTGTGGGGCTCATTAACTGGGCCATGTGGAAGAACAGGGGGATACTTAAATTTCCCCCTGAACATGGACCCAGTATAAAGAAGAAATAAACAAACAAACAAAGTGTCCCCAGCTATCTAATGTTTATATGTTTACAACAATGAGTTCCCAACTATCTACAGTAGATAGCAATACAACAATATGTCCCCAGCTATCTACTGTAGATAGCAATACTGTGTCCCCAGCTAACTACTTTAGATAGCAATACAACATTGGTATATCCCAAGCTATCTACTGTAGATAGCGATACAACAATGTGTCCCCAGCTATATACTGTAGATGGCAATACAATATGTCCAAAGCAATCTACTGTAGATAGCAATATAACAATGTGTGCCCAACTATCTACTATAGATAACAATATAATAATTGAATGCCCCTAACTGCTGTTGATAACAATATATGTCCATGGTGTCCAAAGATATCCGACAGAGATAACAATGATGTGTCCCTAGTTATACAACTCAACCATTTCTTGGAAAACAATGCTTTTTGAAAGATTGGAAACACTGGGAAAACAATTCAACAAATTGCATCTCAGAAAACAACATATTTCTTCTTTTTTTTACCATTTGGAGAGATTGCAAAGTGTTAAAAAACAATTTACAAATTTCATGGAAACTGTTTGGCCTTGAACAAACCAACATATCTTCTTCATCTTAATAATTCCAAATCATTGAACTTCTATCAGGAAGTTACTTTTCAAACAATCCGACTGTCATAGAAAGTGTAACAGTATCGTCATGTTTTCTACAAACGTGACTTTGTGGTTTGACACTGTGTTCCATTTAATTTCACAGAATCAGCTACTCCACCTACACAAGACATCAAATGATCACAATATATGTGGATCTTTCTTAAATTGCCAGTACAAGTTATAGTCATAGTAAACATATAATTGTGCTCTTTGTTTGTCTACTTTGTCTGTATTTTGCATCTGAACCAATAGCACAATAGTAGGGGCCAATGCCCCCCCCCCCCCCCCCTGAAGGCTCTCTGGACTAAATTGAGCTTACCAAGCGATTAAAATTAAAGGAATTAAAAGGGAACATATAAAAAGGGGAAATAAAAGATACAGAAAAAAGAAAGGGAAGATGGAGAAAAGAAAAAACAAAGGGATGATAGAGAAAAGAAGAAAGGGGAAAGAAATGAAATTAGGAAAGGTAGGAGAAAGACAACAAGTGTTGTCCCCACCTAAAAATCAAAGCTTTTGGATGCACATTTTACAATTAGAGAATACAAGATAAGATTTATTGTTTATCCTGTCATCTATCATCTATCATGGATATGCGTACATTATTTTGAGTAATGGGTGTCCTTCATATTCTTAGTCACAAATTTGATCATTTTAAAATCAAGAATGAAGTCAATTATTGGCCAAAACATGATAGACAACATTTATTAGAAAAGCGCACTCCCCTATTTAAAACGTTCAAAGATTTCACCATTTTTAACTAAGAATTACACCGAGTCGAAAAAAATGAACATTTTGCACGCAATACATTTTTCCCAATTTTCAGCTAAAATGAGAACATTTGATTAGCTCAGGGAAAAAATTAAGGGTTGTGCCCTTCTGGCGACCAACCATTGTTCCTTATTACTTAACCCTATTTAACCCGCCCCAAAATGGCATGAATTGCGTGCACTGGGTAGTAGGAACTATATGGCATGTTTTTAATGAGACTCGTTTGTAATGGTATTGGAAGTGGCACATCACTGGATAGCTTGGACATTCAGCTTTCTGAAAATGAGGATGCATTATCAATTATGCAAATCATATGCAAATTAGCTCATGAATAATTAACGAGATTCTTGTTTAAAACTAATTTTTCATGAATCTAAGTCAGTATTTTGGCTACTTATGTTCAAAAAGTATATATTTTTAAGCCAGTATAATTATCTCTTCAAATCAAAAGAAATTATTTTATTTAATAAACATTTCACAATTTTATGACAGTTTTTGTCCCAATTTTTGAGCTAAATTTTGGCCTAAAATTGGACAAAATCTCATGGTTTCAGACCATTTAAGCCATTAAATCATGCTTTAAAAATAGAAAAATTGGGTAAAAAGAAAGTATTTCTATTTGGGGGTCATAAATCAACCATTCTGAGCACTGTATTTGATTTCACATGTCTAGATATTGTTGCTACAGCCTGAAAAAGCAATTTCGTGCCATATGGCACGACATTCGGGGGTCGCGTTAAATAGGGTTAACTGACCGTTCACGTTTTGCTTTTTCAACAAAATTAAAATCTTACCCCAAACCTAACTCTAATCTCACCCCAGGGGGAGGAGGTATTAAAAAAATTTGGTAGGTATGTGCAATCTGCGATATCCAACATATGGTCTTGCGGAACTGGTTTTTGGTCCAAAATAGAGTCTATGGAACTGATTTTTATCCGAATTGAGGTCACAGGAACTGCTTTTTCCCATAAAAATACCAACTATTTGAACTAAAAATTGTTCAAAATTAGGTTAAAAACTTTATAAAACATATTTTTGAGTCATATCTTTGAAAATGGGGGTCTTCGGAACTGAACTAATCTTGAAATGGGCATCTTGGGGAGCGGAAGAGGAGGCTTAATTGAAAAGGGGGTCTCGAGCACGGCACATACCAGTACCTTCCATCAACCTAATTGACCCCCCCCCCCCCCCGGATCTCACCAAGTCTCACACAAACTTGAGTCAAGAAAATGTATTGCATGTATGTTGATACATAATAGACAGCGTCTAGGGGTAGATAAATAAATTAAATGGCTGCCTGAACAAACTAATCTCTGGTGGCTTGCTCTCGTGACTAGCTATGGGAGACCTAGAGTTTGTTGACATCGAAATTTGTGCTACACTTTATTTACAAAAATCGGTTAGAATAAAGTTTGCAATTTACCTTTATTTTTCAGGAATCTTGGTTGCAGGTGCCATGGAACCAACACATCTTGAGCATCAAACTATCAACAGAAAAGGACAAAATAAAAAATGAAGAAATCAACATCAATATTATTGGTATACACTATTAGTTTTGGTTGAATGTACTATTACAGGACAGTGCCTCAAAATCCTGAGGGGAAAAATGTTTTCAAATAGCTTGAAAACCAACTGGGTAAATGTATAACATTATACACTTCGCTGGTGAATATAAATGTGCTTTTATTACTAATAAGTATGTGCATGCATTACCCATAAAGGACATCTATGTGGTTTTCATGCAGAATTTTGCCAAACAAATATGATTGCCACTTGTTCCTATAAGATGTTGTTAAAAATAAGGATCAGCAGTACAAAAACAAAATCATGTGTGTTGCAATATGAATAATTCAATATCTAAGAAATAGGTTGTTATTTGAGTAATTAAACTTTAAAAAAAAATGGGCTGACGTTGATCTCTTCTCTTCTTTTGAACTGTGCAATTTTGACTCTCTCTGATAGGAGGGAGAACCACTGTCATAGGGTTTCCCAAAACCAACCGTATGAGTGTCCTTACTCCTCCGACTACAGAGGAGTGCCTTTTACATCAATTAATATTTTCTTATATTTTCAAGTTTTTGTAAACATGATTATATAACATTGTTATTATTGCCAAATATTTGGCTTGGTAGCCATGACTATCAATAAATTTAATCAATTCAAATCATCAAATCTAGTCCTGGAATTGTATACATCTTGAAATCATCTGAAAAATCAACTTAATGAAATAAAATTCCAGAAATTCTCAATGAACAATCCAAGCCTTATAATCATCAACATACACTAACTTGGAAGTTCAAGTAGATTTATGCATTCATTGATCATACCAAATCATGCATAATATAGTACTTAGCAAACTAGCAAATCAATTCCTAGAAATCCTCAGCTAGGTCAACTTTGACTGCAATACTTGCAAGGTTGTGTAAATCATTTCCAACTAAATATTTTTTTATATTAATTCTTTTGTACATTTCAAATAATTTCAATATGATCATGGATGGGGTACTCATTAATATAAAGTAAAATTGAATAGCTATCAGTTATTTGTTCATGCATTTAGATTCACATCACATGATGTTGTAATTCGAGTGTGATAAAAACCAAAGCCAAGTGGCCAGGGTCTTGCAAGTTGCACATGCATGTTGATGGTGAAGGGATGATCCAGATGGACCAAACATCAGAAAAGCCTTACGTGAATAGAAGGAATATTATGATGAAACTCTTGACACCTCAATAGAACCATAATAAAGAAAAAAAAATCGAAAATCAGACAAACCGTTTGGCCAAAAAACAATTTGTTGTATTTTGGGAAAAATTCCTGTCTAAAATTCAAAAAGTCACTCCCCGATTAAATATTTCACTAAAATTTGATCCACGTTTGCATTATACATTCCTGAAATAAATTTTTTAATATTGCTGTTCAGTTTCGATTTTATGGGCAAAACAAATTTGAAGATCACCCTCAAAAATGCTTGTTTATGCTTTTTAGCACAAGTGGAGGGTTGATTTGAATCTTTTGCCACCAAGTGATGAGCAAACAATATTTTAGAATTTTTTTCTCAAGGGTATTTTGTCGAAACTAAAAAATATAAATTTATTTTACTATTTGGAAGCTTTGAATAATAATAAATATATTACCTCTCTGTTTTCTGTACATATGCCATATAGAATTACACACAAATTTGCGAGAAAAAGAACCCTTTTTGTGTATAAAATTGACCAAAAATACCCATTTAATTGCTCTTTTTTCCCTTGAGTACAAATACTTTTAGATCACAATCTCAATTAGAAAACCAAAAATATTGCACATTCGAAAATCTTGTTTTTCTAGTCATGAGAGACCCCACCCCCTGGATACATGACCCATTTGCACCTGTGGAATCCACCATATTAACCATATCATTTAATGGAGGAGAGATTAATTAAATTTGATTTCTCTTTTTTTCCAATAAAACTGATGCTTATTTATTGAAAATTTCCAACAACAAAACAATAACAGTCATTAATGTGTATTGCATTATTGTAAATACACTGATCGAAACAAAGTAAAATATGGTATACAAATACAAAGAGGGCCATTGCCAACAAAATTTAGCTATTTGGCTATTTTGACCCATTTGTATTGATCAGTAATAGGTCTTTTGGATCTGACTTGTATTTGTTTGATAACCCAGATATATAGCATAACTTGCCCGCCAGGTCGACAGACCTTAGCGAACTCTTGTAAGGCTTGTGCCCTAATTAAACTACAGACCTACCTTGCGTTGTTTTTGTTCCATAGCCCAGACATATATCATAACTTGGCCGCCAGGTCGACAAATCCTAGCCAGCTCTTGCAAGGCTTGTGCTCGTCTTTCTGTTGTAGCAAAATGATGGATGACAGCGATGGATATAACAGCATCAAAACAATTATTCCTGTATGGAAGACGGATGTTATCGCACACCATAACTTCACGTTTACGGTCACGGGCGATGTTGACCAGTTGAACGCAACAGTCACAGCCGATTTTATAAATCTGATTGTTGATTCCCAAATATTTGCCATTTCCGCAGCCTGGGGATAGTAGAGAAGAACACAATACAGGCGATTCAGTAACATGCATGATAAATAAATTATGATGATCTAAAGAATTTAGAGAGTATTCACCCTTCAATCTTCAAAAATAACCCTAATTCACCCTTTTCTTAGTCATGCCTTGTGTACAACATTATACTTGACTACCCCCTCCCCGGAGCACACTACAGCATTTGCTGATACAAAGTTACTAAAATTCATTCTTAAAAGTCAAGCTTGAACTCGTAACAACTAGACCCCACATACAAGTTTAAACCAAAAATATACGATTTATAGATGATTTGGATAGCTACACGATATGATACCTATTAATTCTGAATACATTTTTTTACATCGAATAATGATTTCATGTAATTATTTACAGAATTAGAAATACTTGATATACATAATGTAATGACCGAATGAATATACCTATAAGCTTTCTTGGAAAAATACTTGATCTATAAAATACCTTTAAAGCTTTCTTTTCTTTTCTTCACTTTTTAATCTAGACATAAAATTGAAATCAAATACTTGAAAAAACAGACTAATTCTGAAGTGTGGATAGATTGGTGACATCACTCGATTACAGCTACTAGTTAAAGGCACTGGCCTAGATTCTTCCCACTAATTTTTTACCTACATATTTTTTTACACGAATCGATAGAACATATTCACGTACAAGTAGTTTTCCATGATATTGAGGAATATTGGAGAATATTACAACACATTTTTACTGCCGCCGGCAAAAAATGGTGTGGAAAAAAGTGTTTCTAGTTTCAAAACTGAAAAAGATCTTGTTTCTACACCTGTGATGGGCAAACAAATTGTTTCTCTTTTAATATGTATTATCTCTAGGAGCTTTGTTTGATCTTTTATCTGGTAATCAATCTGAGGTACAAATTTAGAATTTAGAAAACAGAGGATAGTCACACCATCATCATAGAATGGTATATTGCAAATTAGTTCTCTCTAAATTTGAGCCATTTCTGTGTAAATTTTTGCACTTTTTTTTTTATTTTACTACACTTTTAAGCTATATTTAGAGCATTTCCATAAGTTTTTAATTCTAAGTGGAATCTAGGCTATTCCCTTTAAATCTTTGTCTTCAATACATGACAGCACAAAATGTTTGGGTCATATAAATACCACTTCAGACACAACAAACAGTAATACTAATAGTTGAGGTTTTCTTAAAAAATTATTCAGATAAGTTGCAGTATATTTGATTTTTATTGGCTAAAAATGGCTGATAAGACTTTTTTTTTAAGTTTTAAAATTTAGTTCTCTCACAAACAACTGATTTTACCTTTTTCTTTCTTAATTTTTGAAAATGGGGACACAAATTCAAGGAATCTGGCCAAAACTGACCAATATGTTGAAATTCCCTGTGAAAAAGTAACCCAAACATGAATACCCCCGCTATGATCTATGTATCCTGAAACCATGTAATTACATTTTACATACAGTCTCAGTGCATGGCTTGGACTCTCCCAATTTATTGACTTTAGTAAAAAATTGATACAATGCACAAAAAAAGATTTAGCGATAAAAAATAATCAAAAATTGGATTTTTTTGTTAATAATGATGGTGGAGCTTAAAATGTAGGAGTGATATAAAAAAAAATATTAACTGTTTTTTTCATGTGATGAGAAAATATTCCACCCCTCATTGAAAATTTGATTATTCCATTTCACGAGCTGCTGAATAATCACACTTTCAATTTGGGATGGTATATTTCTCCCATCACACTCATACTAAGTTAATACCATACTGTATGATAATATACAAATACAACATGGTTTGAGAGGAAGTATCACAAAATACTGTTCCCGAGGTGTTGGATGATCGAGACTTCCTCCTGAGGCGCAGCCGAGGGTGGAAGTCTTGATCATAAACACCGAGGGACAATATTTTGTGATACTTTTCCGAAATAAAACATGTTGTATTTGTTTTACTACACCTCAAAAAATCACAATTTAACTTAGGAATTACAACTTTACAACCAACAAATTCAGTATTTTGCCGTGAGCCATGCGGTAGTACCATGCAGAAGTTTTTACTCTTTCCCGGGTATGCGTAAAACACATAGCTGCTACGCGTAAACACATACCCGCGCAACTGTACTTTAGTTATAAACGCACACGCGGGAAAGAGTCAAAATTACTTATTACGCGTCTCCGCTATTTGACCAATAAAAAGACTGTATGGATTAATAAATATTTATGAGGTGTAGTAATATACAAATAATACATGGTTTGAAGAGAAGTAGTGAAATCTTTCCCAAGCCCAAAGGTATTGGCTATGTGACTATTGAGGCCCCAGGCCAAGGGATAATAGTCTAATAGCAAGTACTGAGGGAAAGATAGATTACACTACTTAACCAATAAAACCATGTAGTATTTGTTTTATTATATGTCACTGTGACTCTGGAGATGAGGTTGTAGGGAAAGAAGTAAAACTATCACCAGGAAGTAGTTCGTGATCGGCAAATGAATAATGATTACTTTATGAATATGTATGAGGTGTAATAAATTAAGGCTACATACCCACATCTGCCACTATACTGCCAGGTTCTAAGTCCAATAAAAACTCTTTGACTCGAGGCCAAGCCTTGTATCGCGTATCACTGAAGTGAGGTGCTATCTTATCGTAAAC
>JXSR01S033732.1:4488-23023 GCA_000969725.1 Ophiothrix spiculata
AAATATATTTTATATTTCTGATCATTATCTTGAAATGAAACTCTGCTGTTGTGTTGAAGTACGCATAAGGATTGTAAATCTGTCAAAAAATCAATTTCTGCAAATTACAACACATATTTTCACCTGTAGCGCAAAATGAAGTTTGCTGCTTTTACGGCTCGTTTCAAATGGACGGTCACATATATTATGTTTTTACTTTGAGGGGCAGATGTACAGACAACTTATCACGTAAATTTTACCATTGTAGAACTGTTCGTTATCCAAAGCAAAAGCTTGCTATTATTTTTGACACAAGGACAGGGCAACTTAATAGGCCCAACCAGCCTGTCAACTATTTGATAGAATTAACTTTACACAAATGGCAAAAGCACAACTTATATAATGTGTTATCTTTTTATTAAATATTTGTTGAACATGAATACAAGATAATCATCAATAGTAGGCCAACCATCTAAAGATAAAATAAAACTTTCTGGCATCATCAAGATGCCTAAATGATTAAAAACAAAAACAGAACTATCTTACATCTCATATATGAATACATTGCTACAGTAGAACTTCCATCATGCAATCAGTGTGGTCCCAAATCTAGTTTGTGTTATCAGAAAGTTGTTTTATCCACTTAAAAGAATACAAAATGTCAATGTTAGGGCCAATTTGTGTTACTGAGGTTTTTATATTGTCATATTCTGTCACTGTACATGTTTTGTATTACTACATAAACAACAAACAACATAATGGCTCTTTTAACTTCAACAATTCTAGTTATTCATTGAAAGACATGGCTCGACATCTACCAAGACACAAACATGCCATACGAGTCTGCTTTCAACTCTATAGACTCTATCATTAGTAAACGTAGAGCAATGTCTTAGGATGAAATCATATGAATTCTGAATGCACCATTAGACTGATCACATGTTTACGACCAGATTTGCACATAAAGGGTCAAAAGTTGTCTCTTCATGGGTCTCACTAAGAAGAAGTTTCAAGTTTTGAATGACATTCATAAGTGAAAGCAAAACAACCTATTGTTCCAACAGCCAGTTTGTATTGTAAACAAAAAAGCTCAGATTATCTACATATTCAAAGTTTGGCTACAATAATTCATGCAATGTACTGATTTGTGCTTGCTTTGTGGTGATTGGAAAAAGGGAATATTTCAGCGCTTGACTAAAAACTGACAACAAAGTCCACAGACATTTAAATGTCAATAATTGGATTATTAAGTCGAAATGTGCATCAGCATATTTCATTTCTAAGGTACCGTATATCAAACAACAAAATTTCACTCAAAATAAGTAAATAAAAATGCTTGTCTTATTTTAGTTCAATAAATACATCAATTATGGATCAACAATATGGTTGGTGTATTAAGCAATTCTCAAGAGATGTTGTGCAAAAGAAGCAATGTTATTGATACAGGACAATATACCAGGGGGTACGAACCACACATACCAGTTATACAAAAAAGTTTTGTCATACATGCAAAACTTGGCTCGTTTGCTGGTCCACACACATTAAATTGTTTAAAATGTAGTGCAGCATTAACATATACACACACTTTGCCATGTATGTGAACTACAAAATCACACAAAAATTAGGAATAATACTTGTGGTACAATTGTCAAACCAGCTGCCAGCACTTGATTCTGCATACAAATTTTGGCAAGCAATTTCAAGCATTTACCGCAGAAATTTGATGTGTGGCATCATATCATGAACATTTTGCTCTTAAACAGTCTTTACCATTAAAAAGATTTGATTTGCTGAACAGATAATAAAAATGTAAGTAGCATTCATCATGAATCAGCAGTGACAATAATTTTTCATAATTGTATAAACACATATGACTCCTTGTGGCAATTATGGAAATGAGCTAGCTGAGTGACAGATCAAATGTGACACAATTTATTACTTGATACAGTGTTGGCTACTCTTTGGATTGTTACAAACGTCACAAGGCGTTACATGAGATTTTCTTGAACTTGAACATGGAATTGGTTTCTTCAATGGTTGCTCAATCCTAAGAATGATAAAATGGTCCACAATCCTAAAGATGATAAAATTGTCCACAATCCTAAGAATGATAACATGATCCTATCAGAACTGAAATATTCTTATACATATATTTCTTATGATATATAGCCAATAGTAGATTATTTACGACATGCTTGAGCAAAGTCAGAGAAAATGGCTATTTTGGTAGTACTTGATGACTAGTTTGAGCTTCTGGGTTAATATTAAAGAGAAGAATTCATAACTGTAACCAAAACAATAAACATGCTCAAGTTCAAGTAAAGAAAAATGTAACACTGCATGTTATGTGCAACATGTCCAGGTGCAGGATTGTAATTTTGTCCCATTCAATGGCAATTTTTTTCAATAACAATACAATATTACCAAAAGATATAATACTGTACCTTTGAATTGATACTGGAATTTGATGGATATCAAAACAATATTTACAACTATCAAAACATATATGGGTCTGCATACTTTGCTTATGATACCTTATGTCATAGTTTGTGCTTCTAGCAACAAGCATGGACCATAAAATCAGAGAAAATAAGAAATAATAACATTGAGCTGGTTTCAGAGTTTCTGTCATGATTATTGAAATGTTCAATGATGTCGTCAAAAGAGTGCAATCTTGTCGATCTTGGGACATTTGACAATAAGCCGATAAATCAATTACATTGTCATTTAGGGTGCAATGACACATCACAAACATTCATACTGAATTATCTTACAATGTCCATGGCAGAAGTAATGCAAATGAGCTGTTCTGAATAACGACAACTCATTTACATAGACGTGATTGCTTGCAACAGCTATGTACAACCAGTGACAGCTACTCTGAAATGCCTTTCATCACATCCAATAAAAAGGTTTGGAGTTGTCTAGACATTAGGCAGTGGCCATAAAACAAGAAAATAATTATCCAAACTTTTGATTAAAAAAATACAAGGCACTACATGGCAATATTGATATATACAACTAAGTCCATGCCAGATACAACGTGAAGTGCTATTCATAACATTTTACAGAAGTACTTTTTGATGCTACAAGGTTTCCAATTAAACTCCACTCAGGAGTACAAAAATAACCCTGATATACCCATGTGTCAGTTCTATAACAAGTTATTCCAGTAATTACAGTACGTCAAAATGACAAACTGCATGAATACAATCATCCCATACTATTATGCAAATATATACAGACTGTACAACACACTTTATGATTAGCGACAAAATACTTAAGTTGGATTGTTATCTACATAAGGAATGGTAGTGGGAATGAATACAACTCAACTATAGACCATATAAAAATTGTTTCGACAATATAAACAAAAATCCATAATGCGGGGCCCACTTGTTTGTTAATGCAAACCCTACCCTGTACTTTTGTTTAAAATGTCCAATTGCTTTGGCCTACAGTTGATTTGGGGAATGACTATATATTATATTATCTGAATAATTAATCATAATCTTGGCAAATCACTGAGGAAAATCTGTTTAAAATGTTCACTATAAGGCTAGTATCAAGAGTGTCTGTTGTGACTTTTGCAACAAGAATAACTAGTTATGATATCCTTGTTGTTTTGGATCATTTTATTTACATGTTCCGTTTTTATGTCCATTTTTGTTTTTTGTTTTACACTTTCTCCAGAGCCACAACTTGCTCAATTGAATAAAGGCCTGACTTGTTCACACCTGAAAATTGTGATTTTATATCAAAACGAAGCAATTTTCATGTGTAAACAAGGGTCATCTTTCAAGGTTTCATGACAAACTCAATTCAATGTGATTAGACCTTCTGCCCCTTTACAGCATTAACTTTTCCATAAATGAATATGTACTTCCATGATATATAACACAAATATGAAACTTTTAAAACCAAGATCCAATTCTGCCAAATCTGGTCAACTAATTGGCTTTACATCATGATATTTCAAACAATACAAGAAAAATACACAAAGCTGACATAATATTCACATCTTTATATCAAAACTGTTCTGATTAAAACAGACAAACATACAATGATTACAATATAATTATAAAGGTGTGCAAGTATATTAACAATGTTATACCATTATTGTTAAAAATTTAAAATCATCACCAACTTAATTTAAATCGATGTCCTAATACAAGTACTGTTATTAATTTATTACAATTTACAAACTTTGAACATTGTTTCTTTTTAAATTATTATCATTTTTGATTAAAACATTTTTTTTTAAATTTAAACTCCCCTCTCTGTAATTTTAATTTAAGAATTTAGGGAGAATACTTAGTAGTGATTATCAACATAGTTAAAAATTTGTTCAGATAAATTAGCCTGGTTCTGAAAAATGGTTCGGAAGTACAAAATTCAACCAACATTATGCAAGACAAGATGGTGGTGAAATCCATTCCCCATATGTCTTTTTTTATTTTTCCAATCTATCAGATTAAATACAGGGATTAAAAACACACCCAAAGTTGGGCATCTGATAAATTAACAAAAAATCTCAATATTCTTTTACAAAACCATTTCAATACTGTTTTTTGTTAAAAAAGATTGTTTCAATACACAATGCAAATTCTCAGTTTATATTGATTATTTAAGTCAACAATAAATGTCTGTTTTGGTAGCATTAAATAAAATAAGCCAATTTGCCTCATTATTGCAATGGAATAAAGTATACGTTATATTTAATTTAAAATGAGAAAATGCTTCATTCTTAGGCCACAAAAAAGATATTTGTTTGGCCTTATCCGATCGACCCTAATTTTGAAAATCTGGACCCTAATTTTCAAATTACCAGACAATTTTTCCATGCAAAGTAATTCAGCAAGCAATTATTTTAAATCAGTTCCTTAGATATTCTAAATCATAATAAAACATTGATTTTGTGATCAAAATCTTAAATCATCCATATTTAACCCATATTTTGGGTCTGTTTTATATTTGTACAGCTTTATGGCTAAGCAAAATTTAAAACATAAATTTAAAAACCTTTTCCTACCGACCGACCCTTCCTCTGAAACAGCATCTATGGCCAAACTTTTTTTTTAACTTTTGGCCTTACAGTGTCAAAAGACATATTCCTGGACAAAAATCAGGGTTGTTGCCATGTATTCATTTAAAATGGCAACCTGTCAACAAAAATAATGATAACACTTAATGTTCTGATTTAAACAAAGCATTTCTAAAGTGCAGTCTAATTTCTGGCTTCTAAACCTTAGAAATATGCTCAAAATCAATGATAGAAATACTGTATAACTAGAAACCTTTACAAGATATTCTTTTCACATATTAATGATCAAGAAAAAAAGATACAAATTACAAAATAACATGTACATTATCGGTGCATCATTTCTGTTGTAATAGATAAATGCAATGCTGTGCAAGTATACAAGTAAAGCTGTTGAATTTGGAAGACAGGGCACTGAGGGGTGTATACCAGGGGTGTATACTCAGCATTGGCCTGGGTAGGGGTGTGCATCACCGTTAACAAAGCTGTACCCATAATGTACCTATCAAAAAGAAAGGGGGCTCATACATATGCCAATCTCCCTATTTTTTTAACGGTACCCATTAATATACCAATTTCAAAAAAGGAGACCAGTAACTGTGAAATTTGACGCAACAACCTTTTGAAAATGTGTAAAAAGAAGCTTTTTCTTGCTTATTTGAGCCAACTTTTCAGTCTGAGTCATATTGGCGCAAGCTCAAAAACCTTAGTGGGACCAATTTCCCCGCTAAGGTTTTGGGTTTTCGCCAATCTGACCAATTTTGATAATGTTGAAGGGGTGCTTGTGCCAAAATCACAAGCTGAGACTGAAAATTGATAAAATAAAGCAAGAAAAGACATCTTTCTCACACATTTTAGAAAACTGTTTTACAGGCTCCTGTCCCAATGGCGTGTCATGCAGTCTTAGCAGGAACACTGGCGGGAACACTTAAGGGATCCATACACATAAAAACTCCCAATTTTAACCATATGCATAAATTTTGTTAAAAATTTGCACCATTTTGGCACCATTTATTAAATTTTGCCAATACCAAATTTTGCAAAGGGACTCATTGATACCAGATAGCCTGTTTTTTCTACCCATGACCACATATACACCACATCCCTATTATCTCCCTGTTCTCCTCTGAGCAGAGGGAGGGTCAGTAACTGACTAAGTTAGAGTAATAACACAAGACACACAATTCACCATAATAGGGTCAACATCATCACAGATGACCATGGTCCACATCACAGACATCTATAACTAAATAGACGTCTCTGGTCCACATTGGTATGACATGTATGCTTATTCAGCATTCGATTGAACAACTGTTTCTTTGAGAAACTTTAAGAATTGTGCTATTTCATTACAGAGAGGAACAAAAGTATTTCCCTCAAAATTTATGTTTCAGTGAGGAAACAAAATACTGCAGGAAAAAGTAAGTAAAACTGTGAGGCCTGAGCCCACATAGTTCAAGATTGTATCAACTGAAAAAAAAATTGGGGTTTAAATACAAAATAAAACACAATAATATTTCTAGATTGTATCAATTGGAAAAAATGGGTTCCAACTTAAATGTACAAAATACCACGCAATAATAAACTGCAAAGGCTTCCATAAACAGTTGACACTACATCACCATCTACCCTTATAAGGCCACATTGTGATCATATATAAAGTAAATGCATTCTTGATAACTGTCAAGCAAGTAGTACGGTATAAAAGATATTCCCTAAGCAAGTCATGAAATTCATACGATAAATCTCTGTGTTTAACAGATGAATCATGAATCTTCACACTATATATTGTCATATCACAACATTCCAATACCGTACACTACTCTTCATAGTCAGATTAAGGCAATAACATGTGTTTCTCTTCTGAAACCTTCACCAGCATTTAGCCTATTAAGTCACTTTGTGATTGAGTGTTCAATACTTCATGCCTCTATGTATCTCAAAGTTATAATCCGGACCACTAACGTCTTCTTAGTCGCAATGTCTTAAAATTTACGGATGCACAACCATGACATTGATCATATTCCAAAATAATCTGCTCCACTTGATCAATACCATTCAATACTTCATGCCTCTGGGTAGACTCCGGTAACTCCAGCTGTAGTCGAACCCATCTTGACCTCCGACATCCTCTGCGGTAGCTGAGTTATACAAATTACGGATGTGCGATCCTGATAGTGTGTGCATATGATTATTACCCATAAAGGTTGGTGGTGGTGTCTGAGTATATCGTCTTGGATGTACATTCATGTCTGTTATAGATGGAAAAAACAAATACAGGAGAGGGTAGGTTAGAACAATGATTTTCAAATAAAATGTTGTATCATCACAAACAGCCACATTCAATGCCCAGGGGGCCACTCAGCTATATAAATGTGCACACGCCTGAACAGAAAAAAGGTAACTTTTCTAAGCAATACAGAAAGCTGCACTTCGGGCATATTCAGAGTTTTCAGATTACTTTGGGAAATAATTTTAACCATATGCCCCCAAAGCATTCAATATCTGTATACTATAAATGATAAAACACCTAATAAATGACGGCATATGATCTTAACTGATTTCACTTTGACTGCCTGAAAATACGTGGGCCAAACTTGCTCTTTTTAAATAAAACCTCTTCATAAGCTATTTGTCTCCTTATAAACTTATAAGATCAGTATTATCCATATGTATTTCTTGCACACTAACAAAATCTTATGTTGACATTTGATTTACTATCTACGCTTGAAAAGCAACTTTTGCCCCAAACCACTGAAAGAGAACTATTTCTAACATTTGTCCCATAAGTGGTCAAAAATAAGCATTTTCACCATAAACAAGAAAGCCATCTGCGCAAACAAACGTATAGACTATGCAAATGAGCCTGACAACAATATCACTACAGCGAGACAAATCTAGACTGTCACAACATTTTCGCATCTACTAATACAGCTACACCAAAGAGAATCTGAAAGCAATTTTAGATTTGAAAAGGACACTAGCAAAGGTCCATCAAAGAGACACTATTACTATGCTATTACTTTGTACAAATCGCAAAAAAGCTTTTTAATGTCTAAAAGTTTTAGATTTGAAAAGGGCAGCAGCATAAGCCCATCAAACAGATGCTATGGTATTACTTTATTAAAAAAAACCTTTTAATGTTTGAAGCTTTAGATTTGAAAAGGGCACCAGCAAAAGTCAAATTAAAGAAATGCTATTACTACACTGCTGAAGATGTTGGAGCTTTTCACTGTCATTCAGAAGACTGCAGGCAATATATTGAACAATAAACATTAATAGTAATAAATCCCTTGGGTCAGTGAAAAATATAAACTTGAAATATTACATAATTATTAGAAAACCTCTTGTTACCTTGATACTGAAAGGTTAACTAGAAACATACAGGATTAAGTTAAGCAAAATTCTGATAATCTTACTGAGCCAGTTACGATATTCAAGTGCAGCTAGGTAAGCTTACCGTACCCAACATTCTACTAATCTTTTTGGCTAAACGGCATATATAGAAGTAGAAATTTAAAAGCGTCGGTAACGCTGGTCCAATAGGTAGATGTATGACAGGGCTATCTGAGGTTACTTCGAAGTTTTGTGATGACTAACATGCCGACATTGTTACTGTGATGATATAACAATGTTTAAAATTTGAACTTTTCTTGAGCTTTTATCCCTTTAAAAGTATATAGATTTGACAAAGAGGTCGTAATGTACATTTTCGAATGTTTGCCCATGCTCAGTATGTTGACACTACTTCCTATGGTGGTTATACAATGTTCAAACAACTTTTATTTGACTGTTGAGCTATGGACACCTATGTATGTTTGTACAAGCCCAACATATTAACAATGTTAGTCATGTGACAGTTTTCAAAACTTTGTACTTTTTATTCCATACCCTGTGTCGCAATGTGATTTCCACTGGAATAACGGAGCACAAGGCATTTTAAAATGATTGCTATATTTATGTATACTGTAAGCATCTCAAAGCAGTACAAGATAAATTTACATGTAAAATTATTAACACTGATATAAAACTACTGCGTTAATAGTCAAGGTCCTGTATGGTCCGCTGGAAGAAAGTAAAATGGTTGAATGGTGGCGTGTGTTGTTCACATTAATATTCAAACTCATTAGAATGAAGTAAATTTTATATTGGGTCCAAGGTTAAAAGAGCAAATAGCATAGCATGATTGTGCTTAAAGCGAAAATCTTTAAAAAGTTGTGACTGGTATTTATGATAGTTGGTAATAGTTGTGAAAATGGGATACATGAGTTATTTATGTAAGGCCAGAAATGATACTTGATTACAAAGGGGGAATCTAGGTAGTTATTCCATTTCCTGATCTGTTTTTTCTGCCAACCTGATGCCCAACAATGGCAAGCCAATTTGTACTAAGCAGGCCTTGTCTCGGCACCACTTCAGTGCAGTATTAGTAACCCCTGTTTGTTTGCACAAAATAAGGATAGACATTTATGGTTGGGTGCTGCATCAAATGATGCCGAAGGCTGCATTTGTTGTGGGACGAAGGCTGAATGTAATACAGCACCCAACAAAAGATTTCTTCCGTATTGCATAAGAACAAATAGGGCTAACAAATTTATCACTTCGTAGGTATAATGTTATTGATATAAAATGAAACTATTCCTTTTTTTACCATAAAGGTAATATGACAATAGTCAACCATGAAATACAGATTGCCTGTATTGCTTGGTTGAGGATAAATCTGTGTGCGCAACTTTAGCATGAGCATGTCAAAACACATAACGCAGTCAACTTTGCGCAATAACACTTAAATATGCAATCGAGGGTAATTTTAGATGCAATACAGCTATATACTACCATAGAATTTCCACACAAATGCTATCATATTACTTGGCTTTCAACCAACGGAACAACCAAACATATGTCATAGATGGTAGATGTATATTTAAATCAGATGTTTTACCCTAGGGCAGGATTATTGGGAAAATGTTGATTAATTTTGTAACAGGCAGGCAAAAAGTCATTCAGGAATTGGAAACTTCCAGAGATCTTGTTAGAAATATTAAAGAAGGACATCCTATATATAAGTAAATGCACTATGAAGTTGGAAGAAGCTTGTTAATCTCTTTTGAAAGACATGATGATTTTCAGTTAAGTCTAAATATTGGCATTTTATAGCATGTGATTCTGGGTTAATTTCAGAAAATCCTTATTTCAAAACCTTCTAGCGTATTGTTGAATAATTATACAACCCACGATGATACATTGTGTACATTGATAGGTTGTACAATTAGAGTAAATTTCATTAAAATGATAATAATATTTTAGTTTAGAAAACCTTATGTAATCAATAATATATATGAAATGCTTCATTTAAATTTAAGTAATATTACATCTCAGCAAACAGTTTTTATGATAAAAGAAAATGTTTCTTTAAATAACATATCATAACAGTAAAAAGGAATTTACGGAAGCTTAATAAAAAATGCCTTTATTCAATTTGTCAGTTAGTATGTCTATCACATCGTGTTGATCACATCAAGCAGTGCATAGGAGTTGACAAGTGAGTGCTAAGTATTTGAAACAATAATAGTAGCTGTGTAAATTTTATGATGAATAATGACCTTCTCCCAATAACTGTAATATCTCATGGTGACAAAATTGTACAATCACTAACAATGCAATATACACTTTGAACTTGTAATAAAAGCAACAGTTAAAGACTAGATCATTTTCATTTTGGCAATTCTACAATCTACACACTGCACACTACTTTCTAGCTACCATTTGTCTACAACATTGTGTCAACTGAAATGAATTTCACCCAGGAACTTCAGTTGCTCCAAATCGACAACATCATTGCAAGTTAATGGGACTTTTTAATTTAAATGCAACTATTTTTTTTTTTTTTTTTTTAAATCTTACAAATATTTGTCCAAACCTATTTCAATCCACAAAAATAGTTTGGTTTTTTTTATTATTTTTTGGATTTTTCTTTTAGTTCATTTGCTCTTCCAGGGTAAATAATAATCAAATTCTAAAAATAAACAAGGATGTACAGTAATTCATTCATAAGGAGGTTTTTAATTTTCTTGTTAATCAAAACCACAACAAAAAAGATACTTAATACATATCTTGAAAGACACACACAAGGAAAAAAATGTCGGCCAATTTAGCTTCTTATAGCACAAAATTGACAAGAAAGCACACTGTCAAGATAATAAGATTCCTTCTTCAAAACCAGTAAATTGACTTACGGTTGACAGTTTCGTATACTCGGTCAAACGTAAGTCCATTTACTGGTTTTGAAGAAGGAATCTTATTATCTTGATTTGTCAACAAACCTGATGAATTTATTTAAGGATAAAAGCACACTGTATTATATGACTGGCAATCAAGAATGAGCAAACAACAAATGGCATTAACAAAATAAGACAAGAATTTATCTCACGGTTGTTTTTTTTACCGTTTCGCATCCCGTTTGCCCAACACCTTGTTATGTTAATAATTGGTAGATTTTCAGTTCAAAACTTGTCCAAACTTGTCCGGCGGCAAACCCATTAAAATCTACCAATTGTTATGAATTCCCGTCGTAAAAGCCTGTCTTAAAACTTGTTATGTTCTTTTACCCATGATCTTATTTATGCAAGTTTTAAATTTAAAAAATAAATAAATACGGGGAATTTATAGTGCCCAATGCCTCCCAGATTTGTAATTCCATGTAGCCTCTGCACACTTTACAGGTGTTCCCTGACCAGTGGCCTAAGCAAGCTCCATTCCACACCAAGCATCATTTCAGGTTCTGCAGCAACCTCTAGGGGCGCTGAACCTTGATCTGCCCACAATGTCACGCGTTAAGAGTGACAGTTTTGCTCATTCTCAATTCCACCATCCCAGTAAGTGGTGACTAATCCATCTAGATGGAACTCACACGTGAACGCGGTGTTCGCTTGCGAGGTCCCATCTAGATAGACTAGCGATGACAGATAACAGCTATAGTAGTCAGTTTTCCAAACAAAACAAATCACGTAGACAAAGTGATACATTATACACAAATCAAACTTGGATGTTTCATCACACATCATAGTTATTTATCTGAAGAATATTATCAGGAAAGATTTTGTAAGCAGAAAGCAGGCATTTTGTGTGTAAATATTAGTGTTGATTAGTTGATTTTAGCATGGAGTAGCAGTGCAGTGCCAGGTGTCAAGTGTGACAGCCCCTAACTGCTTGATGGTGGCCTTACCCAAACAGAAACACTTGTAGTTGAAGGCTGGTCTGTTTCATCTTGTCATGGCAAAAAGTAAATAAACAAATAGATAGAAAAGCAAGCACTGGTTACTGAGATGAATGACATTACAGGACTGTATGGAACACATCCATTTGGGATCAACCTTCAATATTCAATTAGGGGGGAGGTTACATTGCTACCAGCATTAAAACATGCATGACTAGAGATTTCAAAATACACTCAAAACTTGATTTGTCATTTTGTGGAAAAACACCACTTTTTCTTAGAAAAAATAATTTGTTGTCGTTGAAATTTTTAGAAAAAATACTTTGAGACAATCATGATTCTAAAGAAACCTTTTATGTGTGTAAAAACAACCTTTTCTAATTTTACTGATCACACATGCATGCAGCGTATCACCTACCGACCCCCTTGACTTTATCATCAACAGCTTATTTAGGTGCGCTTTAAGTAGATTATTCCTTGTTTGTCAATAAGAAATTTGTGTCTTAGATGACTAAAATCTTGTCTTAAACTTACTCTAAAAGTACAGCATTGCTTTGCCATGTGCACATGTCACTTCAAAGGATCTAATATTTTTAGTGTAAAAGATCATAACAAAATGGACTCCGCTGCTTGACAGTGAAGTCCCAGTAAGGCTGTTGTTTTGGCAATGCTTTTTCTTAAGCAGGCACCAGGCCATTTGTACCCTATGGTTCCATACTTTTTTCGCGTGGTGGGGCAGAAAAATTGAGACCAAGGCGACAATATCTTACCCATAGATTAAAGAAAATCCAGATAGGAAACAAGTCTTTTTGCACCCTAAAAATTCGGCTAAGTTAGGGGATTGCGCCAAGCGGGCACCACGACTGGACCGACGCTGCGCGAGTGCGTAGTGACTCAACTCTGCATTCAGCCTCACGCTACTATTACTTGACTACAACGCAATATGCATCTTACAATTTGCCGCCAAAGTAGGCGTAAGCAAGGAACAGCGCTTAACCACCTCAATAGCCGCATTCTCAGTCAAATTACCATTTAGTTGCCAGAGTACGATTTTACCCTACTACAGCGCCCGGATCTTGTTGCCCATTAATATCAGAACTGCTTTGTCTGTTGAACTTTTCAAAAAGCTTGTGAAGACTCATTTGTACTCTTTTCATTGACTGTTCATTTTGATTTATCTTGTAGTGTATCTAGTAGTGTTTCTTGTATTTTGTTTTTTGTGCGCCATGGTACTTAGGTGAATGGCATATATAAGCACCGTGTATTATTATTATTATCTAGTATAAGTCAACATTTGTGAAGAAAATGATTGGAAAAATTGGCATTTCTTGAAAAACAATGCACATTCATCAGATAATCAAACATTTTCTTCTGTTATGGATAAATTCTTGATTTTTCAAATTTTGGAAATGGCTCCTGGTCCTGAAAAAATTACTCCTGGTTCTCTTGAAATCTGAAGAACCAGGAGCCACTTTTTTAGATTTCTGGCTCCTGGTCCATGTCAGCTAAAAAGTTTGGTCAAGAGAATAAACTACCAAATGGATGTGTTCCATAATGATGAGTCATGCTGAAAGAAAACTATATGAAGTAGTGCAAGCAATCTCTATATCTGTGAAGTTAACAGGCTCTAGATTACAATGCATGACACTTGAATATCCATCAAAAAAAACCTGGAGATAAAAACATCCCAATTTAGGTATTTAATTACTGAACTGATTACAAATGATAACTCTATCAACAAGACTGTCTGGTAAAACATGGTTTGGAAATACAACCACAGGCAGCCATTTAGTAGACCATCTTGATGGACCTGGCAAGCGTAGGTGTCCGCTTGTGAGGTCCATTTAGGTGGACTACCATATAGTTGTACTACTTTATCCATAAATAAATAAATCTAGAATCAGACTTGCAATACAAATGGAAAAATTAAATGTACTGCAGTCGTACTCTGCATAAGTGTGGTGTACCTGTGGTGGTACTTAGCAATAGGGCACCTAATATGAGTTACAGGAGTCTTGCTGTGTAACAAGTGTATTGCATCAAATCATCTATAATTTATCTCAATGTTGTTTTTCATTCAAGATCATGTCATGCACGCTACTCTTAACACACACATGAATCGTGTGTCAATAAGCAATTAAAATCAACAAGTTACGCACTGCAGATACCACGCGTGAGTTAGAACATCGGTACGCAACAGCTTAACAACTAGCTTCGGCAATTAAAAAAAAAGCACGAATGGATGAAAAAAAACGTGAGATCTATTATACAACTGAAGTGATCTAACATTTTCAAGTGATATGCAGTAGTATGCATATTTCCTCCCATACATTGACGGATAGTCAAGAGTCATATCACACTATGCAAGAGGCATGAGAACATACAAGTGCTCTGACAAGCTGGTAATTCTTGGTATTTCCAGGTCATCAGAACCCATGCTGAAATAATGCTTTCCTAAATCTAGTTTCATACACATGACATGAAGATATTCTGAACATGCTGTAAGGCGATACTTTCAAAATTCCGACATAGTATGCATTGTCCCAGTCCCTTTCATATGCCGTCCATTTTATACAGCTAACTTAGTAGTAGTAATAAATTATTATCGTATCTGATATAAAATAAATGTAGCTTTAATTTGATCAACTTAATAAAGTACACCTGTTGGTGTTGTGATAAAGACCATGTTTTAGAGTAAAACATGATGCACACTAAACCGGAATTTAAAGTACACCCTTTAATGATTCCCGACTTGAGTTTTTTGAATGCTTATATACATAACAGTCTCCATGAGAACTCAAAATTTCAAAGCCATAGCACCTTCATTCATGACTTAGTTCAAAATGTATATCTACTAACTATAATACAAAAAATTACAACTTTATCAAATCAACTTAAAATTTATACCACTTCAGCAGATGTCACTTTGCCCAACATTTTTCAAAAAAAATCTGAAAAGGGGCATTTCTAAGCTAGAACAGAATGAAGAGTTGTATCAATATAGAAATCTCACTTTCATTATCAACATTGTTTATGCTGCTTTCATACTTTTGTAGCTTTGTCGCTCTGTCATCTGCTTCGTTTCACACTTTTGTAGCTTTGCAGTTTTGCTGCTTCATGTCGTTTTGAAAGTTGAATTCATTTCAACACGTAAAATCTTGTAGTGCGACAACATTTTGCCGATATCGATTATCTCAGCAACATGTAGTTTTGCCGCTACGACAACCAGAAGCGACAAGATTTTTCTAAAAATATATGTCATGTAGCGACAAAGCTACAAAACTACACGAGTATGAAAGCAGCATAAAGCTTTACAAAAATACTGATGAAAGTGGTATTTCGCCACTTCTTGCTATGTCTTAACAATTAACAATCTCTGGGAAAAGGTACATGCATGTTTTAATCCAAGTCCACATTAACCTCAAAAGAGTTGCAAACATTTTTAAAAAGGTTACTGCAAGAAAATGGACACAATATCCACACAATAAATCAATGTCAAAATAAACTAATTTGTAACATCACTAAATATTCCAATTCAACCAACACTAGATTACTCTAGTTACTTCTTTCAACTATCATCTGTTCATTACACATTCAGAGCATCCAAATAAATATGAAGGGTGAAGTTATCAAAAAAAGAAAATTCAAACACAAAAGTTGGAAAATAGTCAAAAAGCAATAAAATTCTTTCTGTAAGAATTTTTCTGATGTTTCTTATTTATACACATCCACTATAAACTATAAGCAATTTTCCAAAAAGTTATTCATTTCTAATGGAATAAGCATCATACTATATTAAATAAAGGAGATTTATAAAAACAAAACTACAATGGGCCAAACAAAAAATATGTTACACTAAACAAAAATTCAGAGATTAGGGCCCCATTGTTTGTAAAAATGTCCAGGAAGGGAATCCAAAAGCACCCTTGCAAATATCATACATCTTTTTCGGATGAGTTTAGGCAATTATCATTATTAATGAGGTGGTAATGTTGGAATCTGTATACCCTTATCTCTGACAGTACTGGGCTAGCTAACTGGGTTTCTGTTTCATAGCATCCATTTTAACAATGCCAAAATATAATAGAACTTGGAATGTGAAACAAAAATAAGTGCTCACCAAAGAAATTAATAGGGGACCCAGTATTCATTGCCATTTTGTTATCGCTCAAGGAGCAGAGTTATTGTAGCTTGGGATTTGTTTGTAATTAGGCCCGCTATCTCTAGGCAGATCGGCATAGATAGTACAAGCATTTGTCAACATTTTAGGAGTGTCTATTGTGACCTGCTCAAGCAAGGTACGGTATAATTTTCCTGCAACTCTATTTTGAGAAGTGAAGTACAGCACACGTAGCCTTAAAATGCCAGAGGTACAATAACTCACCATCCAAGATGGGGACACCCCAGAGGGTTTACATAGCAGTCAAAATGTGTACAGATCTGGGCATCCTGGAATGAATATGATACAACCCATATTTTGCGCTGTTGAATTTACATTAGACCACATTAAAAATTAATTCTAAAAATACTTATCAAATACAGTAATAATATTAGAACTATGTTAATTTGAGAAAAGTTTATAACACATTTTGACAGCTAGGTATCTGAAGAAGAAATCAGTTCTCATCCCTCCATACTCTCTGAATTTGAGGATTCAGAAAATGTTAAATCTTATATATTATTATTATTAATATTAAAATGCTTCGTTTCCATTCTGTTGCGGTAGTTATGAAAAAATTCAGCATCTATCAGAAAGCGAGTGCAGCCAGTGCAATAAGCTAGTAATGCTTTATTTGTTTGCTGCACAGTATACATTGCTTTTTACCTGTGAACATGTTTGGGCTAAATCTTCAAGCAACACACAAATCAAGACTTCAATGCTATTAAATCAGGAAAAGATGTAAAAAGCATAGCATCAAAATCCAGAAATCACAGAAAACTTATATCACTTTCTGTATTTATATACACGATTAAAACGTCTCCTGGAAGTATTTATCTCAACTATGTGATGTGAGCAGAGAAAACATGCCACATGTCAAAACCTACACTTTACTCAGTTTTATGTGTCTGAACTGTTAGCGCGTTTCTACTGTTACCCGACAAAATTATCAACCATATTTTGTGCTCCACCAACTTGGTGGGTGGTCCATCGCTGATCTGTTTCTATTGTTACAAAATGGTGCAAAATATCAACCACGAAAAGATGCCAATGGCTCACACAAAACTATAATGGAGGACGATGACACTCTGTCAAACATATTGTTTCTATTGGACTATAACTTGTAGTTTTGTATCACACCTTAGCAGAAACATGCTTAATGCTATGCAACCTGGTGGAGTCATAAAGATAAGTAACATGTAGATTTTGCCAAGTAACCTGTTCCTATCAGTGGGAAACCCATCCCATGACAAAATCGACATGTTCCTTATTTCATATATCCCCACAAAATTAAATAACACTGCGCAGACAAGTCAAAATTAGTAACATATAGGTTGCAAAACATGTTGGGTTTTTCCCATATCACATCACATATTGTGTTTTTTTAACTGTATATTCCAACTGTTCTCAATTTTATACTTGGGGTAAAAGATCACACACAGCAAGCACCATCATTCACAATTTCAAAATTGGAAAACACAAACTTCATCACTATGATTTCAAAATAGCTACAAATAAGAGATAAGCTTATAAATCAAAAGCAAAATTAACTTGAAACGAAATAGCTACACATGATACCTACTTTACAAGGGTCCTTGTATTACACTGAGCATAAAAAGCAAAGTGAACTTATTAGAAAATGAACAAAATTAATAAATCAAAGAATGTAAATTGCTAGTATGAACGCTTCATGCATGAATGCACATCTGCAGCGGCAAATGAATCCAAAAGCTGCGTATATGATTATATGAACCTAATTGGAACATTGTATGTATGATACCGCATGACTGATCATGTGATCACTTACTTAGATCATTGTCTTGCGAGGGTTGCCTGCACAAACACGGGGTACTGTAGACAAATTTAAAAAGGTTCATTTGAAGTGCACATACATATAAAACTCCTAAAACCATTAAGCAATCATAAACTGGTAATCTAAAATTTCCAACAAAATTGCAATCTTAAACTGGTAATCTAAAATTTCCAACAAAATTATTACATTTTGGGTATATCTACAAACTTTAACATTCAAGATCTTTAATGAAAATGTATTCCTGACATATTATTTTTAATCTTTAATCTTATTAAAATTTGGAAGGACACCTAATATTCCCAGGCATTTTTGACACTCATGATTAGA
>JXSR01S033733.1:0-13902 GCA_000969725.1 Ophiothrix spiculata
GGGGGGGAGAACATATAGTTGTCTTAGTTCTTATTTCAGATCAAAAGCCAAATAGATCTGGCTGCTCGCATTGCTTCTAAAAATTCTAACATCACCAAAACAATGTTGTATCTTAATATTAGACAATAAATCATAAATCAATCACATGATATTTGTGTTATTAGTGTTTAATAGTTGCGTTGCATTAGATTTTGGTTATTTTGGTTCTATTCTGAGAGTTTTTTTTATAGTAATGTTAGTGTACGTTTTATCACTTGTTCATTTTATTTTTTTCTAGTCATTAACATACTGTACATTCGTCAATCTGTCTCCATCGGCTGAGAAATTATTTACAGTAAATTCAAAACCATCGATTTCGCATAGACTCTTTTTCCATGCCCTCTGATTACAGGCTTAACCACAGTATTCCCATTGTGCAGGAGGAAAATGATAAAAGCTAACAAAATCAATGATATCTCTCGTTTGCCCTGATGGATTTTCTTGATTTTTTTAACGATGATGAACAAAACTATGGTCTTTAAATTGTAAAATTTTGAGGACGCTGGCGTACCTAACTTCTGAGAAAATCAGCGCAGTTTCCATGCACAATGTTTATTGGGACACCCTGTAAGGGGCATTTAATCGATTTAGTGAAGATTTAAAACGGAATTTGGAAAAACGTTTGGATGCTTCATACACCTTGAAGTCTAGTTAAGTAAAATTTATAAAATACACACATAACTTTGTGATTTCTTAGTTTTTAAACAAGAGATTTGTTGGTAAGTTTTGGCATTAAATCATTTTTATGAAAAAAATAAAATAAATATCAAACGAAGAGAAATAAGAGAGAACATCTCGTTGAGCTGAAGATAAGATATTCTTCAAGCATTCTACATATACATCTACATCTATGCTGCTACTCGTTGACGCCTTTAAGCAACTAAACGAGGGATTCATTGTTTGAAGATTTTCGCGATGTTTTTGTTGGGTTTCTAAATAGCTAGTAACATCTTAAACTACAGGTTTAAACAAATTTTATTTTTAAAAGTGTATTTATTATTCTTTATTAGCATGATTAATTTTAGGGTTATGAGAAAAACATTGCTTTTATAGATGATGAGGCTTCGACCCCTCTTAAAGTTCAATCGAAATGTTCATAATAATGTGGAACCATTTACATGACAAAAGACTTTAACGTTTCAGATTATTTAATGCTGTTTAATTGAACATTTGCACTGAACAGATTAATTTTAGAAAATTGTGTCCAGCACCCTCTGACAGGTTTTACGCATGCATGCTTAGTAATCAGGTCTCTCAATTAATTGAGTGTGTAAACATCTATGTTGACTCTACTAATAAGTGATCTAGCAAGTAAATCAACAACATTATTTTAAATGTGTTAGTATTGCTTTCCTGAGGTACTGAATAGCGAGTGGGTTGGCAATATGAACGTAACTAATTGATCATTTCAGAATTATTTGATTTAGAGATTTTAGCATCTGGTCTCAAGGTTGAGAAGTTAAACGACAAGTCACGATCAACTTAAATTTTTGCTGGTCTGTTAAACAGTCCATCATATACCTATGAACTAAGATTTGTTGTTTTACTCGTGTCCAGTACTGCTCATGTCTATTGTTTAAAATGTTTTTCCTTCCACAGCAGGTCGGTTTTCCAAACGGGAAAAAATAAGTCGCAGTAATGAAAATGCCGCAGAAACGAAATGTTGAGAAAATCAATAGGTATATTTACTTATCGAAATACCAGCCTTCACCAGCTTAAACAAGCCTTTTTTGCAGGGGGCATAGAACCAAATTCTCATGAACTTAAATACCAACTGACCAATTGATGGGTATGGTCTTTTTATTCAACGAGGGACACGCGTAGCCTAGTGGATAAGTCCTCGACTGTTAATCACTGGGCATCGAGAGTCGTGGGTTCGAGTCTGGTCGGCGGCGTGTGTAGTGTCCTTGAGCAAGATACTTACCCTAATGTGCTCCTATCCACCCAGGGTTCAAATGGGTAGTGGCTTTCTTCAATGCTGGGAAGGTAACAGACTCGCGAAAAAGGAGGTGTAGCGATCCCCTCATCGCAAATATAACACAAATGTGGAGTCTGGCCCAATTGCTTCGAAAGAGAGATTGGCACTCCCACCTGTGAAATACAGGCCGACCCCTTTACCTTTACCTAATTCAACGATATCAAAAACTGCTAAGGCGTTGGGTAATATGGTGTCAAGAAGTACTTCCAAAATGACAAATCGCAATTTTGGGCAAAATGGCCCACAGCAACTGTAAATCTCATTCATGAACAAATAACCACGCCATTATGTCCATTTTATATCACTACTGTCATAGGGATGGTCAATGGTTGTAATTTATTATCATGATTACATCTGATTCTGTTGAGTGCCGATATCGTCAATTGATTAATATTTCAGGCCAAAATGGCTTTATTGATATTATCTGTTTGAGGTTACTAAATACATTTTCATTTTGAGAACATTCCTTTGCCTCAGATCGTGCATGGTCTATTGTGCAAGTAAGCTATTTATACCACAACTCGGACATGTATATCGTTATTTGGTATCGTGGCGGTGAAAAATATTATCAAAATGTGAAGCACTATTAACTAAATATGATTTAACATATTAGACACTATTTTGAACTAAGATTGGAACAATAAGGATCGAGTATCTCGATGTTTAAACAAAATAAAAGTATCATCTGATCTGAGTGATTGACGTTGCCAATTACACCAGTAAGGGACAATCATAAGTCACAATAATAGCGAACCACGAGCCTCTAAACTCCAATAGGGCACTATTAGCGACAATACAAAGCAATATATATTTGACTTTTTTTTATTAGCCATATCAACCTATAAGGCAATACACAGCAGTATATATTTGACTTAACACCATCAACCCAATTCTTTGTATCTTGTTATTAGCACTCATGTCCAAATTAGAACGATGTTACAATACATCTATTACCGTCAATGTGCGAAGTAATAGCAAATAATGTGCCCAAATAATGGTCAATATAGGCCTTAGTAAAGACATAAGGTGCAAACACAATGCAATATCCGGCAGCATTATGTTGTGTCGATTATACAGGGTGTCTCAATAAAAGTGTAACACCTAGAAATTGCTTGTTTTAGGCATGAAATCGTGTCGTAATTTGTACAAATTTGATGGCAAATTCAAGATAAGGGACCTATCTTTCCAGTACAATTTACCTCATCACGATAGCTTTTGTCAATCTGGAGATATACGCAATTGTTTTCAGGTAAGCGAAATCCACTGTGTGCCACTTTTCAATATAGCGATAGAAACACACGTCTCTGAATAACATTTTCAAACAATAGCAGTGTGTTAAATAACAGCATCTGTAAAGCCACTGCAAATCTAAGCGGGTGATTCTATTGAATGATGATCTGTGGATGTCTGCTAGAGGGTTGTGTCTGGCGGAGATGGTGGGATCTGTTTGGAGAGCACGTCGTACTCTGTCGATATTCAGCTGTGTTCTTGCAGTTTTTGGTCTTACCGAATTACCAGAGTTTAAGTTGTGATTGGTAGCATATAGTTAACATACTTCTGGTAGTTCCTTGTCACCATTTGACGAACAGGTAATTTCCTACCCGGAAACTGCAACTGGAATTGTCTGATGACTTCTGCAGCTGTTCGCATTTCATGATACTGCAACACCATAAACACTCTCTCATTGAGAGTAAACTGCAACTGTTGCCCATTTCCTGTTGCCATGTTTCTTTTTCGGGCACCAACATCCATCTGACAAGATTGCTAAAGATCATTATTTATTTATTTATTTATTTATTTATTTCACTTTATCACTGGCACATAGAAATCTAGTTACATATAAAATATAAAATATTGCACATTCAAATCAAAATTAAAATAAAGTAATCAATACTCAAGGTACCAGCAAAAAGAATGGGACAAACAGGTGCAAAAACACCTCTAGGACCGTCCCACCTTATGAAAAAACCCGCCCCTTAAACTAACCTGCAGTGTGCACACCTACAATAGGAGCTCCAAGAGCATGCATCACTAGTACAAAAATTTTGAGAAAAATGAGAATTCAAAAATTCAACAACCCCAGATTTAAAATGATGAATGCACTTTCTGCATGATAGGATAGTTACATAATTGATATCATAAGAACAATGCACTAACACCAGTGCTTATTGATGGGTTCAAATCAATTATTACATAACAGTTTTCACACATTTTGCACATGTTTCATTGCTATTGTTTGAAAATGTTATTCAGAAACGTGTTTCTATCGTTTTATTGAAAAGTGGCACAAAGTGGATTTCGCTTACTTGCAAACAATTGCGTATATATCAAGATTGACAAAAGCTATCGTGATGGGGTAAATTGTACTGGAAAGATAGGTCCTTTATCTTGAATTTGATATCAAATTTGAATAAATTACGACACGATTTCATGCCCAAAACAAGCAATTTCCGAGTGTTACACTTTTACTTAGACGCCCTGTATATGTAAACATAATGGCGTATATTGAACAGACATCTTTAAATATTACTAGATGTTGAAAGCTACAAATAAAGGCTGCAAATAAGTATCTTTATGGTGAGAAAAATGCATACCGGTTATTGCAAAATTGTGCGTTTTGGTTATTTTTAGCATTGGTTATTTTCTAACAAGAAAATATCATTTCTCTTTGTCTACATAAAAAAGAAATGTTTGCCTTGGTGGATTACTCAATTTAAAACCTAAATTTTACAAGTATTAGACATTTGAACTTTATCATGGACGTGAAATCACAATTTCTAGCATGTGTAAGTTGACATATACTTGCAGTAAACATGTCATCCCGCCATCGCACACAGGAAAAAAAAAATGGTAGACTTAAAGAAACATTACTTAATTAAAATCATCGGGCGTTTACATTCACATTCGTATGGTTTAAACATTAATAAATGATATGTGCCACATTATCTGAAGTTATGGACGTATAAGCTATGTATCGACCGTGAACGGGGAAAGGATATCTTAGCGCCTGCCTTTTCCAATGCTTCAGTTTATCGACTATTTCGAATCAGAACCAAGATTAAACAGATAGCCTAATGACCTAAATCTTGTTTCACATTAAAAGCTGTTGGCATAATTAACGTCTTTGCCTTGTTTTACACCAAGAAAGTTTGCAAAGAGGAAGTCTTTATTGGTATTTTGTCCTCGACCTTTAATCACGTGATCTAAACAAAACCACTTCTACCAGAATTGAGTTCCGTTATAGGCCTATGCGGAAACACCATAATGGTTATCAACCCGAACAAGGTTGTTCCATCTTCCGTTATGAGCCCAGATTACCATGCGTTAAGATTATTATCGATGTACTAGGCGTCTGAGATGACCAGATATGAAAGACATACCACACCGGGGTTGCTGACTAAAAAGCTTATTTTATTCTTTACGTTTTTGATATTATATGGGCCCCATTTTAATTTCTACCCTACTATAGCTACGATTAACTTACACTGGTTGTTACTGATGGCATGGCCAACTCCCGAAGAGTTGGAGAAAAAACAAAACAAAACAAAGAATAAACCAGCACTGATTTCATCCAAATATCATTGTTTTCAATGTTTAATGTTTCAAGCAACTTGAATTTGAGTGTAACAATTTTATATTCACAGGGATTGATGGTAACATCCCCTTCCCCAAGAAGCGCCTAATATAATAGGCCTATTGAGGAGTCTGACCTAGATCTGAAGAAGGACATTTTAGAGAGCTACAGCTCTGTGGCATCTAAATATATAAATATACACTCTTCGACCAGTGTTTACAATGACGAGCACCCCTGGGCTACCAGGAAATCTTATAAAATACTTAGTTTAGAATTACAAACGGAATTGTTTTCAATGTCGAATTAATACTTGCTTTTAGGTGATATAAAACTTATTTAGGTTTAATGCTGCATTAATATACTTCAATTGGCGTATTAATGAGATACAAATTCTTTCAAAACACTTGTTAAAAGTAAAGCAAGTCTAGCTTGCCTTATTTATATTTAATATTGCAGCAATACATTTCAATTGGCGCATCAATGAGGTATAGAGTGTTTCAAATATCTTGTTTAAGAAACTGGTCATGTGCAGTTATTTTTATCTAAGTTGCAGCGATAATTTCAATTGGCTAGTCAATCGGAATTATAGATTGATTCAAAGACCTTGATCCAGAAAACCGCCCTTTATTTCTGAAGTTGCAGCATTTTTTTTTATAAAGCGCCTTACTAAGAAATCAGCGTTGAATCAAATAAAAACGACAACAATACACAAACTAATTATGCAGAAAGGAGGTGAGTTTTAAGAAACGTCTGAAAGCAGGCAATGATACAGACTCTATCATATTAGCTGTGAGCTTATTCCACAATATGAAACGAAACCGTGAAACTTGCAGATGGGCGAAATCTGAGGAAGATCTGAGACGTCGGCTGCATTCAGATGTGTTCTTATCACTCTGCAATGAAACAATTTCAGCTAAGTACGACGTGTACACATAAAGAACAATTATGAAAAAAAAAAAAAACATCCTGTCTTTAACGGGGAGCCAGTGAAGGGATGCAAGCAGGTCTGCCGAGACTCTATCCCGTACACAAGCAAATAAAAGCCGAGCTTTATTTTGAAAACGCTGCAATCGCATAAGATTTTTAGAGCACACTTTGTACAAGTGCGAATCAGCATTGTTAATAGGGGACAGGACAGGCGCTCGGACAGCACAGTGGCAGGCCTTCTGTGAACAGATATGAACCGTAGGGTGCGCCAAAGTTCCTGATATGAAAGTTGATATGACAGTTGTTAGCTTAACCCACGTCATCCTAAATGGGGGGGGGGGGGCACAAGGCTTAGCAGTGAGACTTCTTTCCCAAGACCGAGAGATAAACTGTATGGTAATGAGTTAGTCACTGCTTTACAAGAGCCAATCAATCATAAGCCCTACTTGAAAGTTAACCAAGCAGAAAATATTGTTAACCAGAAAATATGACCCTACCAGAATCAATATCTCTATCCGCTACACTGAATTCGCATATTAAAAGACTGGTCAGATTAACAATAGCACCAATGTGTGTCTCGCGTGTATAAAGTATGATAATTAGCCCAACACGTGCGATCTGGACCCAAACCTCAGACTTGTCTTTCACATAATTAACAAAAGAATAGTATATTTACGTTTGCATGTATACCGTAATTCAGTACGGTACATTAATACGTTAAATATTTTAGCGCTCTCGTTCTCGTATACGAAAACGCGAATGGAATTTGCGCAACCTAGCTATTATTAAAATTTCGACGTTGTGATAATGGCATAGGCAAAAGTGGTACCATTATATGTTTGTATTTCACGGATAACATACTCAATTTCTTGCATATTTTGACAGCAAGCTACGATTACTACATGTTCATTTTACCTTGAAGCTGTACATAACGTGCACAGGGAAAGCTGTGTTCCCCTAAAACATAACATTAATGCTCCATTCTTATGACACACTGATTTACGTTTTGTGTTTCTGTATTTCAATCATTATAACCCACAAATCAGAATAGATATAGGGCATGCATCAGCTACTTTACAGATGCAATTCTTGTTCATTTATGCTCAGAATATTTGAAGTAAGGAAACATGATAAATTGTTCCCGCGAGACCACTATCCAGCTTCCGGTAATCTGAAATCAATATCAGAATTGGGCTCAGTCTTTCACGTAGGATTACCACAAGACTACATAACTCAAACTCAAAGGGAAGTGACTTTTTGTTTAGCACACCGACCCCGTTTTTAAATAACCAGAATATAAGAAAGTTCAAAATATATGTTTGCAGGGCATATTGAGTAAATAAAGTGCAAGAAAAGTTCGTGAACGAGGCCGGATGTTCCCGACAAAATTGATCAATTTTAACAGACGATTTTAAAGAAAGTCTCTTTACGCTTCGGAACAACATGCACAATAATAATAAACAGGTATCTATGTTTCAAGACTGTGTAGGAGACTAGGATGATACAGTGGCGTCAAATCTCTCGTCAGTGTATTTTTAGTTGCACTCATGCAAAGAACTTTCGTCTACTATGACGGGCCGCGTCATCGATGTCAGCAAGCCTATCGGGCAATGCGGGTATCGATAACTTGAAGGCATTTTGTAAGCACTCCCTTGAGATACTGTGATCATCATTGCACAGGCCATTCACACGATGAATGGATAGAAGCCAAGGGGTGAGAAAGTGCAATGTCGGGATTTAAACTAAACGTTTTACAGTCATTAAGTCATTTAGTTAAGACTTTTTTCAAATCATTAGATTCCTTAAGGGATAAGTGAGCATCATTGTCTTTACAAGGTTGGTCTCAACACATTAACAACAATGATTGGTTTCGTCTACACTGGACTGCAAGGTCTGTGACATTTCTCGACAAAGTCAAAAGGAAAGAACACAAGACAAATTATTGTATTAAAATGATGAATACCTCGGAATAAGGGTTACACTTTTGCCTTGAGAAACACACACATTTTCATATTGCATGAAATTGAGGAAATCACATATATTGTGATAAGAGTTGAAAAGTTTCCTGACTTACTCAGTTATGGTTTCCGGATTACAATACCCATTGATATTTACTACAACGATGCAAGGTACTGTTTAGCAAAGTACTTAAAATTGCGCCCTCTCTATGTATTGATTAAGCCAAAGAAATATTGATTGTATGACGGAGAACTTCACCACTTACAAAGGCATAACGTTTGACTTGATTTTCCAGGATTTTTTTTTATTCGCTTTCTTCGTCGTTTCCCCTGTTCTTTATTCTTTATTATTTATTTGGAATTTAATTTAACAACCAACTGTAGGCCATTGCGTTGACAGTGACTATCTCAGATATTCAAGATAGCTCTAACTTCTATAATACAGTGTTAAACTTCTATGATACAGTGTGTGCTAGAAATAAGTAAAATGTCAGTTTTATCCTTTTTATTGATGTATTTTACATAATTTCTACTCAAGGCATATTCTATGAACAAAACACTTTGGGCATGACTATTGTGAATAAATTGCTTGTCAACTTTCTTTTATACTACACTATTAATGGCAGTACCCACTAAACACAAAATATTTGGCTTTTTAACAGTAAGGTTAGTTTTCATAAGTATGAACTTAAATACATAACAGTTATTGGGTAATTGGTAGAGGGAATCTGGACCTTGACTCGGGGTAACGTGAATTTGTCCTTTTTAGTGAATATTCTTGTAATCTTAGTTTGTGATTAGTTTGTGGGTCTGTATAATATTTCTTATTTTTAAATTAATTATATTTTTAAAGTGTACTTTTAAGGAAAATATCCAAATCATTACCCTGCCGAAATCGTCTTCTTTAGTAAAGACACTAACAAATTGGTCGTTTAATACTTCTGCTTTTTCCTCCCCTTTGCTAATGATGTTGTTTCCCACTTTAAGATCGGCAACGCCAGTTTCTCCTTTCCCCAGTTTCTTAATGTAGGACCAAAACTGTTTGACATTTTCTTTCAATGCAGTTGTGAGTTCATTTGACACAAAGTCCTGTGATGCTTTGTTAAGTGATTTTCTGAGTTCTTTTTGGCAAGACAGAAATTTATTCCAGTCATCGTCATTTTGGGACTTTTTTGCCTTGTTGTATGCTCTTTGCTTTCTGCGACGCAATCTATGGTGGGTCCTATTAAACCAAGGAAGGCTGTTTGGTTTTGCAGCTGTCTTCTTTGGTATATGTTTGTCCATAACTCTCAATAACTCTTCCTCGATGGCATCCCATTTTTCTTGAACCGTGGCGCTCTCCATACCGAAATATCTTTCATTAAAGGCAGTGAGATCTTCATTGATCAGTTCAACGTTTGCCTTCCTACGGACGAAGTATTTACGCCTAGGCTGCTTTTTCCACTTAGCTTTAAGGTCTATGTCTGCAATAACGATACTATGGTCTCCTATGCCAGCCTCTGTCTGAATATTTTTTACAAGCCCAGGGTTATTTGTAAAAAGGAGATCCAAGAGACTCTTCTTTCTGGTTGGTTTCCTTGCATGCTGTTCTAAGCCAAAACTTGTGGTAGTCTCCAACAGCAGTTCAGTAGTTTCCTTGGATGCCCAGTGATTTTTAACCACTGAAGAATTCACCCAGTCGATGTTACCTTGGTTGAGGTCGCCGCCAAAGATGATGTTGTAACCCTTCTTTGTGCCGCTTATTTTGCCAAGAGATTCTTCCAGGTCATCAACAGAGTCCTTGTCATCATGCGTATGTTTGTACATGGTTCCAATAAGAAGTGGCTGTCTTCCTTTAAGTTCCAGTTGGGTCCACATAAGTTCTTTTTTACCGTCAAAATCTGCTTTTCTAGTCATGATAAGGTCTTTCTTGCAAGCTAGTAAGATGCCTCCATGTATTCCCTTTGTCCTGTCTTTTCGAAAGACGTCATATGTGTCTGGTAAGTACTCAGATGTGTTCAGGTTTGGTGTTAACCATGTTTCCGTGCCAAGGATAATATCTGGGTTAAACTGGTCGATGAGAACAAGGACATCAGGTGCCTTGTTTGTTAGGCACTGGAAGTTTATAATCATCACTCTCAACGACTCTTTACCACATTTTTTGGTGGCTGCTTTCTTTGGTTTATAATACCTTTTCTTTTCCTGGTGGGTTGGTGCTGAATCTGGTTTCTGGGTTTGGATTGGTTCCTGAGGTTCAGCAGATGACTCCTCATCCTCGTTACTAGAGATGGAAACATCTTCATCCAGGATGGAAAACTGATTACTTGTATCACATCCAGGAGTTGAGTTAAATAATGAATCCGAGAAATTCATCATATCACAAACAGGGCAAATCCATGTGATTGATTTCGTCCAATATGCTTGTTTGGCCTTAGTCGAATATTAATGCCTCTAGGTTTAGTGAGAACATTATAAATGCTAATGTAATTTGCTGCTCCTGCGGTACAGTCCCCTCTAGGTATAGTTCTGCTAAATCCCATTTCCCACAATGGTAATGCCGGTCCGAGAGATTTGTCAACATGATCACGGTGCAAGTCTCTGACAAGTCTAGTACTAGAACAGGATGGCTTTTTCAATGATGCTTCTGATATTCATGATTGGTACCAAATATTGTAATACAAATGAATGAAGTGTATACTTTCCTGAGTTTATGTTGGTCTTGTTTGAGGTTCTGCTACTTCCGGTTGAAAAATTCAAGATGGCCGTCAAATTTCCCGCCACTCCGATGATGGGTGAATACTGATGAAAAATTCCAATTGCACAAAATATTTCCAAGATGCTCCAATATCCCAAAATCCTCCAATTGCACAAAAATACACTACGCACGATGATTAAAATAACTTAAAATTGCGGATGACTAAAAGTCTTATTGCACACAAGATCGCGAACTCCTTCCTTGTATTGTATTGTATTGCAAGCTGTTGAATTCGTATGATTTCCAGCTGGGTGACGCCTGTCGATCCACTTGAGGTTAAAAATCTTCAAAAATCCACGAAAATTATACACAGTTTCACAAAGTTCCACTAATATATGAAAGTCCACACTTTATTCCTCCTAGTAATTGTTAAAAAAACATCCAAAATGTTAAAATAAAAGACAACATTTTGATAAAAAATCGAGAGCTAAAAACGTTCGTGTCTAGCATGCACGAGCGCCACCGAAAATGATGACAGGTTTTGGTCATGTGACTTGACTTGGTCAGTGCATAAAAGTTATGCTCAGTTAAGCGATCAAAGGTTATTCAAGGTCACTTCCAGGTCAAAAATGAAAATATATTTTAAAATCGTTAAAAATCAATATCTTCCAAGTGCAAGGTGGTATTATTATTCTACTTGCTCAGTTAGATTGGCAAAAATATACTGAACAAATCTTGGTGACCTTTGACCCCAAAGGTCAAAGTTCATAGATCGAAGGTCAAATTATCAAAATGCTCTGATTGGCTTGAAAATTGGTATGCAGGTACTTCAAGACAACCTGAGCAACATAAACATATTTTTAAAATCATCCCAGGCCATTACAGATCTTAAGGGGGTCAAAGTGGGTCAAAGGTCAAATTATCAAAATGCTCCGATTGACCTGAAATTTGGTATGGATGTACTTTGGGCATGCTGAACAACATAAACACATTTTAAAATGCATCCAATGTCATGAAAGGGGTCTTAAAGGGGTCAAAGGTCAAATTACCAAAATGCTCTGATTGACCTGAAATTTGATATGGGTGTACTTTTAAACATCTTGAGCAACTTAAACACATTTAAAAAATCATCCCAGGTCATTAACAGTGTCTTAGGGGGGGGGGGTCAAAAGAGGTCAAAGGTCAAATTACCAAAATGCTCTGATTGACCTGAAATTTGGTATGGATGTACTTTAGGACATCCTGAGCAGCATAAACACATTTTAAAAATTACGTGAGGCCATTAACGGGATCTGCCGTCTTGTTTGTCATGTACGCATGACTAGTTCTTTCTTCTTTCTTTCTTTCTTACTTTCTTTCTTTCTGGCAACACTTTGATGTCTTATATCTCCGGCATACAATGAACGATTTTGACTAAACTTGATTGAATGGACCAGGGTCACCTCTCATTTATGTCACCTGACCCCTGACCCCTCAAAGGTTACGTAGGGGTCACAGGGTCAAAAAGTTGATGTTCACAAAAAAAGTTTCAATTCAAATACGTTACAAGGTATAGTCATGCAACTTAGGGACATGAATTCTCTTTACATTGTCTACAAAAGTTATGGGGTGACAAAAATGTGTGGGGTCAAATAGAGTCACAGGGGTCAAATAAAAATGGTCAAATTTTCAACCTTGTCCGATTTCAATGTTTGAGGTGTCAAATTGTTCGTCTTGGAATAGCGATCAAAAGTGTTCATGGTGACCCTGTCGCCCGACCTTTCCCTTGGGATCAAAGGTCAAAAGAATGGTCAATATTTCAAGTTTGTCCGATTTCAAATACTAAGGTGTTAAGTTGTTCGTCTTGGACCAGGGATCAAAAGTGTCAATGGTGACCCCATCGTCAGACCTTTTCTTAGGGGTCAAAAGTCAAACGAAAGGTCAAATTTTCAACTTCACCCGATTCCAAAAGTTAAGGTGTCAAAATGTTCGTCCTTGGAACAGCGACCAAAAGTGTCAATAGTGACCTCGTCGTCTGAACTTTCCTTAAGGGTCAAAGGTCAAAACAAAAGTCAAATTTTCAACTTTGTCCGATTTCAAAGAATAAGGTGTCAAATCGTTCGTCTGGGATCAGTGATCAAAAGTGCCAATGTGACCCTGTCACCCCACCTTTTCTTGGGGGTCAAAGGTCATAAGAAAGGTAGCCTTGGTTCAACGCTGTGCTGGCATTTCGTTAAACAAATAACACACAAGACTAAATGAACCAAAAGTGCAACTGTATGCCTACATTGGTATACCCTGGTATCAGTTTTAATCATGATATACATGGTCTATTATTAGCCTGACCACATTTTCTTCCTCTTTAAAACTGAGATGCTGACATTGACAAACTTGCTTTAGGGGATATAAACACATGTCTTTTTAATCTTCACTTGGGTTGGGAATAGCACAAAAATAGAGCTATATAGAGCATGTAATTTATAAATGTTGTAGGCCTATATCTGACACATTTTTTTTCTCTAGGAACAATTCAATCTATGATTCAATGTTATCACTGACACTGATGTGATGCCAGATTTAGGCTGGACAATCAGACACCTGTGATCAGACCCCGGGGATCAGACACGTATTGGATGTATACATTTTAACATTATTCATTCAAAAACTAAATTTAAAAAGTGAGGAAAAGGTTAAATGTAAAAAGGGAAATAGATAGCTTTTGACAGTGTTTTTACAACTTTTTAGACTATGATAATAAAAAAAGGACAGCAGA
>JXSR01S033736.1:0-11681 GCA_000969725.1 Ophiothrix spiculata
ATGCTTTGGGTCATACCACTCCGTAGAGAGGTATGCAAATAGTTTCAGTCAACATCGTTTCAGAGGTAATCAGCCCAGTGTAATAGTTTGGGTGATATTCAATTGAAACTTGGTAATGTAATTATCAAACCATCTTTGAGTGTAAAAAATCTAGTTGTTACACTCGATTCATCACTGAGTATGGCTAATCATATTGGCTCTGTTTGTTAAACTGTTAACTTTCATATAAGGAATCTATGGCGTATCCGTCGATTTATCACCAAAGGTGCATGTCATAGTGCTGTCCGGGTGCTTGTCCTTTCCCGCATTGATTATGCCAATTCACTTTTATACAATTCTTGCGCTAAAGATATCATGCGGTTACAGCGTTTACAAAATAAAGCTGCGCGGCTAATCTTTGTTTGTGGAAGGGACGAGCGCTCGCAGACCTACTGACCTCGCTTCACTGGCTTCCGATCAAGGAAAGAATTGTTTTTAAACTTATCATTCTTGTGTACAAATGTATCAACAACAGTGCTCCTTCATATTTATCTGATCTTATTTCACTTCAAAGTGACGTTAATACTTCTGAATGTAGGCGAAGACTCAGATCATCCTCTGATACTACTCGGCTGCATGTGCCTCGCTCTAAAAAGCGCGCTGGTGATTCATCCTTCCAGATTGCTGCGGTCAAACTTTGGAATGAGCTCCCGGTAGGTCTTAGGCAGTCTGAGTCTTTGTCTGCTTTCAAAGGTGAACTTAAAACACATCTATTCCCTGTTTAATTGGTTTGTTTTTGTTTTCATGTAAGCGCTGTGTTCTTTGTAGAGCGCTTTAGAAATGCTTGTTATTATTAAGTAAAGCGTGTTGTAAAGCTAAGACAATTACATGAAAGTTCAATGAAAAGTTAATACTCATTTTTGCGCTCATGCACAAAAAAGATATTTTGGGTCCATATGATCATGAACCCCCTTGACCACTTTTGAATCATACATCAATAATTAAAGAGATATACAGGGTGTATCAAAAAGAAGATTACAGTTATTAATGTGCCTCCATTTTCAAAAAGATTTTATTTACAATTTACAAAAATGACCATTTTTTGTATCGGTTGTCACACATCTGTTATTTTTTCTATTATGGAAACACAATGGTCTATTTAACCTATGATTCAAAACAAATTTACAGAATTCATTGTACTTTTTCAAATCTTGGCATATTGATGACTGTAAACTTCTTTTTGATACACCCTGTATTTGGGTAATAAAAAATCAATATACTGCCCACTTCAAATTCTGGCTTTTAACAATTCATTGAGATGTCCTAATTATTTGACTTATGGGCACGCACGGAGCACATGTATAACACTCAAAACAATTGTACATTTTTGCTAATCTTTTCATGCCTAATTTTATGTCAGTCACTTGTTAACGTCATAACTGGAAAAGCCTACATCCCTAATTAATTCTCAGTTATGTTAACTACTCACTCTTTGTATGCTGGTGATATCCAGAAAGGATTCTCTGATGCCTCCTTGGCGTGTCTCAAGATCGCCTCCCTGGGATTTTTGTCGTCCATCTTCTTGATAGCGATATTTTTAGCCACGTACGACGACAAGGTGCGTCCTGATGACGCAACACGACCACCTTGTCCTGCAAAACAAATTTGATAATGAAAATTTAGTCATTATACATGTTAGCACATACTACTAAGTATTTCTCCAAGCTAAAAGGTTTATGGTCTGATTTTTCAAATTTTAGTTTTCACTGTCATATGAAAGATCGCCATTTAATCTCTCAATTTCAAATCTCAGTTAAGTTGGAACAACTGTTTTGATTTTTATGAGTAATTTTGTATTTCCCACTTGCCTATACTTTACTGTGTATTATTTAACACATTTTCTCATATCTCCAAAACACGGCATATTTCAGCCATAGAATTTCACATGGGTAATAAGAAAAGTATGAGGAATATTTTGATACCAAAGTTTGAAAAAATGCTGACCCAATGGGACAGGGATCCTTTAAAAACATTCAAAAACCTAATATTTTTTAACAAACAACCTAAAATCTTGACATTGTCATAAAATTATCAACTTGTGATTACTGCTTATTAACAGACAACCAAACGCAAAAGAAGCTGAGGATTCAGAGGGAAAAAATAATTAAACATTGTCTACGATTGTGAAACTTTCCTTTTTTCTATTGAGGATCTTAGCTTCAATTTATAAGTTGGGAAGCTAAAACCCTAGATCTGTTGTACTTTTTTGGGTTCTACGCCAATCTTGCCATACACTGTCTTACCAGGAACACTCGATTAAAAGATTCTTTACATTGTTAATTAGCTTGTGGTCTGGCATGCAAGTTTAAAGAAATGTTCGATAACACAAGGTTGTATTCCTTCACCCTCATACTTTACATTACATACTGTTATTGGCTGGTGTAACCTGCAGGGTTCCCAGCATTTTAAGAAATTGAAATTCCCTGATTATTCCCTTCAGGACAAGAACACAAAATTCCATGATAATTATTTTTGAAAAAAAAAAAAACCCCACCAAAATGGGTTACTTTTCAATCCTACGACTACTCATTTCAACCTAGCTAGAAATACAAAGACCTGGCACATCCAGAAAATCAATCTGAAAGACCAGTTTCGATTTGGGGGCAAATCAAAATTCCCTGATTTTGTGGCATTTTCATCAAATTCCCTGACTGGAAAAAAGTAAAATAATTATCCCTGATTTCCCTGATGGGCTTGGAACCCTGACCTGTGAAATACGCAATGCGGTATATTCAAATGGTCTTTGCTATACTCTATAAATCTTGAAGTATGCAACAAGTAGCCGATTAACGCACAAAAACCAATATAACCATACGGGGAAGTATATTAGTTTGTATTTCTCGAATAATAACAACATACCAAGTCTTGCTGAATATTTAAATGAATTTATGACCATGTTTGTCCATGTTTTAGCAACAAAATTAGTCTAATATAATACCAAAACCATGAACAATTCGTGTAAAAAAATATTAATACGCAGTGATTTGGCCTTAATCAATCATTAGTAGTCTCTTACACAATACAAAACTATCAGTTCACAATGTTGTAAAATACAAGGGATATGCTATGGATCTTGAAAAAGAGTCTGATTGCTTGTTGCATACTTCAAGGTTTATAGAGTATAGGCCTTCATCTTGGCAACACCATGCCAAAGGAGGCAGGGCTCAAACAACGCAACTTATGAATTATGCAATGTGCGCCTAATCTACTTGGCCACATGTTCTTCTCAGTAATAGAACAAGCCGTTATGTGAGTGCAAGAAAGTCGTATCTGCAATAGCTGCCATTTGTAATTAATTTGATTTGTACACTCTAATCTCCAGTCTTGGGTCAGTGGCCCTTGAAATGGTTCTTCAGGTGACATCATCACCTGAAGAACCATTTCAAGAGCCACTGACATATGGCAAGGATACTTTGAGGGAGTTTACACATTCTAATGACAAGGTGTTTAATAAATATAACTTAATGCAGCCATTGCAGATACAACTTTCTTGCACTCACATGACGATGACGAAGTGTCCTGTTATATCTATAGGTACTATAACCATATCACATCACAGTCCCACAAAATTCATTAAGCAAAAATAAAGAAATTCGCCAAAGTCTAAATATGTTACAGACACGGGATATAAATCTAGGCACAAAATGGCTACCATGGCAGACCATGCTTGGTGGCTTGCCATAGATGGAAATGGGGTCGGTAGTTCAAATCCAACGGGAAACTTTTGTATATCGTATTCGGAATTATAGTTTTTAAGCTTTTGGGAGTTAGGGTTATGGTCGGCATAGTATATACTAAGTGCTATTGGCCATTGAAGTGGCCGAGTATAGTCAAAAATTGCGTCCATAGGACAAATTTTTAATTTCGTCAGTCAGGTTCTATCATCTAAAACATTAAAAAATCTCATTTTCATTTAGTGATATTACATAAACTTTAAACATGATTTTCTCAAAAAATCTTTTTTAGAATCAGCTACAGGCTGTAAACGGATTTGACTAACTCTACAAAAATCCGAAAATCGAAGGGTGTCATTTTAAAGATGTAAGTCTCGGCTTTAAAATAAGACCAAAAAATTGATTTTGATTTTGAGAACCTTAAAGGTATTATTTTCTGTGTCTGTCCAGCCTGTATGAGCCGTCTTTGCAAATAATTAAAAAAGTAAAAAAGGTGGCATTTACGGCAGGTTTGGGATTGAGGGTCTTTTAATATATTATTTATATTATGTTCCAATTACATACAGGGGTGTGAGAGTCTGGGGATAAAAAGAGCTGAAAATGGTGACAAAATGCCAAAAAAAAGGCTGACAATAAAAGAAAAGGCTGAAATTATGACTCTTTTGAAGCCATTAAAAAAGCTGAAATCAGTTAAAAAGCTGAACTCTCACACCCGTGTATAAAATGGTCACATATGGTGTACCCTAATGGTCCATTTTGGGTCCTCTTCACTGGGTCCTGCCTATCCTTCTGTTTCTGTTTGTATAACTATCAATATAAATTGGTCATATATAGTGTACCCCAATGGTCCATTTTGGGTCATCCTATCTTACCTGTTGTAATTGGTAGATCTGGCCTGTGAGACTTCACTGGGTCCTGCCTATCCTTCTGTTTCTGTTTGTATGCCATCATATTCTTGGGCTGAAAACTTTACGGTACCTATAGATATAATGGTCATATATGGTGTACCTCAATGATCCATTTTGGGTCCTCCTCATATCTTACCTGTTGTAATTGGCAGATCTGGCCTGTGAGATTTCACTGGGTCCTGCCTATCCTTCTGTTTCTGTTTGTATGCCATCATATTCTTGGGCTGGTCTTTTCTGTACATACGCAACATGTGTGCTGAAATAATAAAGACACTTAGGATCAAAACTCTAGATTGCATTAATTTTAGTGTTTCCTTTGAATGGAGACTTAGGGGTTGCACACAATACTAGCCTTCATTGCGACCGATATTGTAAGAGGCATTTCGCGATCTGGGTTATCGAATTGGTCTAGCAGTTCGATACAAAAGTGTATGTTTAACCACTATATTTAACCATTTCTTGTATCGGCTTATATAGATACCGGCCCAACTCCAAAATAGCTCAAAATAGAATTAATCTACTCAGCTATTAATTACTATTATACTTGCTCATGGAATTATATGGTCACTGACCACAGATTACAATACTTATTGATTTGTCCTTGTCATGTCGGTTGACAATTTTTATTGAAAGATTACATTAAGAGTTTATTGAACTCATTCCAAAATTAAAGTTTTCTGCAATATTCACTTTTAATTTAAAAAATAAAATAGAAATAACCAATAAATACTTTCAAAACTCTGAAATGTAAAACTAACAACTGGTAACTGTTGATGTTTAACAATCATAAATAAATGCACAAATATATGTGGCACCTAATTTCAGTTTGAATATATAACATTTGAAGTTGGTAATTGTATCAATATTATTTTCTCATATCATCAGATATCACAAGCCACGATCATGAACTCAAAATCAGCTTCCCTCTATACTAACTAATTATACATTTTTAAAAATTACTTGGACATATACACACTTTTATCTCTAACCATTCCTGTTTAATTTGAATATAGGGGAAAATGTAGCTATAAATGTGCTTTGAATTTAATTTTGCCTGCAAATTTCAAATTAATTGAAGATATGAAGTTTATATCGAATTCTCAAAATGTAGGCTATTTTTTAATAATAACCATAGATAATATCGATAATAATTCGTTTTAACAAAACACATTTAGAAAGTAGGCCTAAACTTTTAGGAGGGCAATGGTTAAGGGCCTACATTTTGATTGATTTCAAAGCAAATAAATTGCTTTATTGATGATTGCGGGGGATGATTGATTTACAAACATACTAGTAAGTAGTATTCAAATAACCTGGCCAACATTGTAGTTTTATGATTTTGTCTGTATGTCGTTGTTTCTGACCAGTTATAGGTATATTTTTTTATTAAACTTCAATTGAAAGACATGCATGTGTTATCAAAACTTGTGATGTAATAGCTTTTAAGAAACTTCATTTCAAACTTTTCTGTAATTTAAAACTTAATATACAAATACAAAAATCTATTTTTGAATTAGCCAACTGAAAATAGAACACTTCAAGAGTAAAATCCATTAGACCTGCACGATTCACCACAAAATCACAGCTTACTATATAATTACTATACAAATCAAATTGGTGTTTACACCTGCGTGAAATACTTAATGCCTCTTTCTTTGTTCCTATTGTTGTGTGGTGTATCGGCGAAGGTATGGAGTAAAGCCGGTACACAAGAAGTAAATAAACTATCTTTAATGTGATTTTAACAAGTGTTTTCATTTGAAGTCTATCGAACTGGGTGTATCGACCTCTATTGTTAAAGGTCTTTCAATATTGGGGCATGATTTGTGTTGCTTTCCTTAAAGGAACCAAAACAATTTTGACATTTGATTATACATGAGGCCCTCTTTCATTGCAAGTGTTTGTGAATTTTAAAAAGGTATTAGGTCCCATCAAAAACTTCACGCATGACCCGACCCTAAAACTATCACCCAACCCTAACTCACTAACCATGACCCGACCCTAACCCTAAACATACCCTAACCCTAACCATAAACCCTAACCCTAAAAACATTCATAATATTTTATCAAAGCCAAACAATTTCATACGCAAACTTACGTGTGATGATGTGTTCTTTCTTGATAATACCAAGCTCCTTGGACTTCCTCTTTTTCTTGACCACACATAACTTGGCACCTCTGAAACAAGGAACAAATAGAATGTAAGCATTAGCAACAGTAGGCCAAGGATTGACCACTGAGGAACACAACATTTGTTAACATCAGGCTTCTTGGCCTTTCTTTTTTCTTGACTACACATAACTTAGCACCTCTGAAACAAGGAACAAATGGAATGCAAGCATTAGCAACAGTAGGCCAAAGATTGACCCCTGAGGAACACCACATTTGTTAACATCAGGCTCCTTAGCCTTTCACTTTTTCTTTTCTTGATCACACAAAACTTGGCACCTCTGAAACAAGGGACAAATAGAATGCAAGCATTAGCAACAGCAGGCCAAGGATTGACCCCTGAGGAACACAACATTTGTTAACATCAGGTTCCCTTGGCCTTTCTCTTTTGCTTGACCACAAATAACTTGGCACCTCTGAAACAAGGGACAAATAGAATGCAAGCATTAGCAACAGTAGGCCAAAGATAGACCCCTGAGGAACACGACATATGTTAACATCAGACGCCTTCGCCTACCTCTTATACCCTGCTCTTTTTTTGACCACAAATAACTTGGCACCTCTTAAACGAGGGACAAATAGAATGAATGCAAGCATTAGCAGCAGTAGACCAAGGATTGACCCCTGAGGAACACAACATTCGTTAACATTAGCCGCCTTGGCCTATATCTTTTTCTTGACCACACATAACTGAAGTATCGAGCTTGATGCTACAATATTTTGTAAAACTCATAGCTCGCCCAATATCTTTTTGTATCATGTTCAATCCATCCAATTTTATATCAAAATTGGTCTCAGAAGAATTTTTATTTTTCGTTACTGATGGCGATGACAGCAGCAACCTGCCACACTAATCACATAACCTAAATGGAGAAAATTGAACATGTGGCATCATATAAAGTCCCTGCATTAAAGGTTTGCAGTGCCCAGCAAATCAATGATAACACATCGAAAGTTTGTTTGATGCCATAGTATAGGATGGGTCTCCTTTTTCTATTGATAACAAATGTGTTTAAATTGGTTTAAGGAATGACATCACAATGACGTTTTTTAAAACATGGCCGACATGAAAATGTCAGTTTTCAGCAAAATATAAAATTGAGTTTTTTGCTATATGAGACCTCTATTTTTGACGGTCTATGTATAGCCAGCTGAAAGTGGAAACATTGTTTTACTTTGCGCATTGACTATGTAAAGATTGTATAATGAAATGCATTCCTTGCTCTATTTTTCCTTCTGGGTCATCTTGTAAAACGTTGTGCATTTGGGTAAATTGCACATGCAAAAAAAGTGTCGGGCCACATTGAAAGGCACATTGCAGCCTTTCATTAAAAAAATCCTATATCAAGTAAAAGAGAACTAATTAAGCTTTAAAATGAGACAGCTTTAAAAAGTTACCATTAATTTTTAAAATTACAATGAAAAAGAACACATTTTTCTTTTATTTTCTTTAAAATATACAAGTGCCAGAGGACCGTTCTTTTTCGATATGCCACAAACCTCACAAAACATTAATTTTTCCTGAACTTGAGCATATTTATAATTATTGGTTATTATCATACAGTGTTCAAAGAAGATTTGTGATGAAAGACTATGATAGGCATAGCAGTCCTACAAACATGATAAAGACTCTTGAATGGGAACCGCTACAACTTTGCGGTAAAATTGCAAGGGTGACGATGATCCACAAAATTATCAACGGGTAGGCAGCCATACTGGAGCAAACATATCTACAGCCAGTCACACGTAAAACCAGAAAACACTCCAATGTCAAACTGCCAATAAAGACTGCTGGGTTAACTAATTTTTTCCAGCAACTATTCCACATTGGAACGCCTTACCAGAACTATTGATTAACATCAACGATTGTAAGACATTCAAGCAAGAAATCACCAACTACTTATCCACACCTCATAACAAATAAATTTCTTCAATGCGCACAACTGATCCTTCTCGTTTGGCTTCGTAGGAAGCGTTGAGAAGTATTTAAGCAGAAGCAGAAGCAGGGTAAGCATATGTTGAGCATCCGACAATAGGCAACAGAATTCTGCTTTTTAGACTTAACCCAGAAGCTCAAATAAGTTGGCAAGTACTGCAAAAATGTGCTATTTGTATGATTTTGCAAAAGCGTGTCAAAATTTATCTATTGGGCCAAAAAAAAGTTTGTTTCTGGAAACATGCATGCTTGAAAAGTACCAAAAATGCTAACTTGATCAACTGATATTCAGACTGTAATGCCACGATCATCAACACGCATGCATTCATATTAATTTGACCCAAATTTTATCTCGAGAGCATAAATATTCGTACTTGTTCGTCCATTGCATGACTGTAAATTCTGCATCGGGTAATATGGTTGTGGACCATAGTTTCGAGTCGGTATCTTAGAAGATTAATTAAGATGAACGATTAATTTTGATTAAGTTTTTACGCAAGTCTCAAGTAAGCTTTTTTATGGAATTGTTTTATTTATCAAAAAAATATGGGGAAAAAATGAATGCGCAAATAAACGAACTTGTTTCTTTTTTTTTGCCTTACGCCAATAAAATAAATCTGTAAAATTTATATTATTTATTTATTAAAAAGAAATAAATCAAATAAATAATCTGTATGTTTGTTATCATTTTCTCCACAAATATCGACTCATACTAGAGACGAAAAATTGTATACGGCATGAACCACATGTGAAATTTTACTGAAAAATCAAGTGCACAGGTCATCAAAATTTTTCTTCAGAATCACAATTTTAGCTTTAGTGCCGTCTGGGCCCGTTAAAAAAATGGTTCAAACATGTTCTTTTCTGTTAATGGTAAGTGTTGATGACATATTTGCCCTAGATGCTGGCGAATGTTGTGCAGAAGATATATTCAGGTCTGAATATATTCATTTGCATATCGGTTAAGCTTGTCAATAATAATCGGCAAGATAGTTGAAGTCGCGACTATTTGATGCCGACTATAGTCAACTAGCAAAAAAGTGATAGTTGTGCAACATGAATTAAAATCACTCACCTGTTACTTTTGTCAGGATGATAGAAAACCTTGGCCTCGCCGTTTCCGCATCCAACTATGATTTGATTCAGTCTGGGATGCCAGATGCAACGAACAACACTCTGTAAGGCAATGATATATATTGCTTTCAAAGATTTCTCCAGAAATACAAGTCAAATAGTTTAAATTTGGGGGAGCAGGTTAGCGCAGCAGTATGCATATAGACCTTTCAGCTTCTCTCCTCCCCAACCATCTGAACCTGGAGGGGACTCAACATCCCCTGTGACAATCAATCAACTCCTGATAACACCATGTGCTAAGGCTTAAGTAACTATGCCATCTAGACACTCAGCACTGGCTGAAAGTTGAAGATTTCCAAGCAGAGGCGGGTGTGCAAGTACAGGAGAGATGCATCTTTTTTTAGATCATGGTATTTAAAAGGTTTTTTTAATTTGGAAAGAAGGTTTACCCCATTTGACCTTCAATGACCCCTGATGACCTAGTTGTGACCTTGAAATTTGTTGGCATCAACAATTGACCCCACCCTCCAAGTGCACTCACCAAGTTTCAGGAACGTGCGACTCTCGGTCTCTGAGAAAATGTAGGTTAACATTTGGGTTAACATTTTCATCACAGACACACAGACGGACACACGGACGGAGCCCATTTTATAGTCCCCTTTTCGAACTCGTTCAGCGGGGACAAAAACATCTTGGAGCCCAGTTGATGATAATAAAGCATTTTGGTCCAAAAATGACTTCACCATCATGTTCAGTATGCAAATACGGTTCTAATTACAATTGAAACAGGGCCTAATAGAATAGCAGTGCTTATAACCACTGAAGAAGCTACCGTATATAATGAAAGCTTCAATAAATACATAAATAATCTATTCAAGAGGTCTCAAACTCCTTTTCAGTATCCAGTGTTTGTCAGCTCATAAATTTAGCGTATATTTCACTGTTTTTGTGCCCTAGAAATAGCTCACTTTTGGCTATTTCTGTATTTTGCTTAATACAGAGTGTCCACGAATGATTTATACCCGACTATCGGATTTTTTTGTGGAGCAGTGGTTAATGTTTTGATCAAATCTTGTTAATTTTTAAAGTAAACATGCCTTAAGGTTTCTGAAGAATTTTGAATTTTTCAAATCGCATGTTCCTGTGGAAAGTTATAGAGATTTTTCCAAACATGGTATATTTTGCAAATTGTAATTTTGTAATCAGAGAAATTGTCGAACTTGAACATTCAGTATTCACTGAAACCCTTTACTTTTCTATAGTTAAAATGTGAAATGCAATTTAGGTTTTATTTATTGGCTGTGATGGATATAGGATATAAAGGGTGTCATTAGGAAAAGAAATGACGATTTTGGTTACGGTTGAACAGCTTTACAATAGCCAGTACAAATAATGTAAGATGTTACATGTACGCGCCTAAGGGAAACCCACCTGGAAACTTTACATTTGACAATGCTAATTACAACTGGAAGTTAGTTTAAGGTCATGTGTCGTATGGTGGGACACCCTAGCGTTACATGATGAAAATCCAGCAAATTTCCCGATATCTGTGTTTGGTGATGTAGCATGAAAACTATGTGGAACACCATAGGCAAACCATACATATTCTGAAAGCTTATGGTCTAAGGATTAAATATTTGTATTTTTTACATTGATATACAGGGTGTGTAAGAAAAAATATAGGGTGTAAAACAAGAAAATATAAATTTTAACCTCTTTCTGATACCTTATTAAAAATCTTTAGGGAAAGAGGTATTTGCTGTAGCATTGCATATTCTTATAGTCAAAACTCTAGACTTTCAAACCATATATAATTTGACTATGTCAAGTTATCAAACAACTAATATACAGGGTGGTCAAAAACTGACACTTTTTTAAAAG
>JXSR01S033736.1:12120-25107 GCA_000969725.1 Ophiothrix spiculata
TAATTAAATTAGAGATAATTAATTATTAATATGTTTAATTTTAATTTCAGTATTTGATATTTGCACTTTGATATGTAGTTAAGATGTGCAAAAAAAATCATGGGCATTGTTCTTATAATTTGCATTTTATAACATTTTGAAAAATATTGAGCATGTCAAAAACCCTCATTCCCATTGAAATAACATAGGATGCTCTACCGCGGCTCCTCTACCGCGGCTCCTCCACCTCTGACTTTGTTGACATTTTGCTTACGTAACACGAAAACGCTAAGACGTATGAAAAAACTTAATACATTTTTGAAAAGAAGAAAGATCAAGCTTTAAAATCAGCCTAAATAAATATAAATTGACCAATTATTTCTCTTGTGGCGCTTTGCTAAACCTAAAAAAAATTGGCACGATGTAACGTCCTCCCAAATTTGGGTGTCCCACCATATGACACGTGACCTTAAATGGGTATTATTGGTAACAACTCAATATTAGGACCAGAATTTGTCGATGGAAACCTCAACGCGGGGAAGTGTTTTAGTGATTAATCAACTTGCCCGCCAAAATGGTGCCCTACTCCATAACTGATCTCGTTAATCTTAGTGGGAATAGATTCAGAAGTCTGCAAGGCAATGCTTTTTGTAGATCTTAGAAAATTACAAAAGCAAAGAAAGATTATTTGAATTTGGTCAAGTTGTATTCATTACACTTTACAAACTTCAGTAAGTTTGTATGTTACAGGTATTTATTCGTATTATACCCGCATTTTTACAGATCAAAACCACGTTTGCATCATTTGTCAATTACGTCATCATGCAAAGCAATGAAGCATGATATTTTGATGAAACCTACGGAAAATGTAGAAGACTTATCCACTATTGTAGGAAAGCTGTTGGTTTTATGAAAAATTATGATTTAATATTTTTTTTACTGATTTTTTGAAACCGAGTATAAATCATTCGTGGACACTGTAGAGGGTTTGCACATGATGTCATCGTACTCACAACACCATTTTCATGGGCTGGCAAACAAAAAGTCCCGTCATATTATAATCTTTTAGCAGTATCACGATACTAGATCACAACTGATGATGACAATGTACATTACATTTATTTAGTTCAATTTTCAAGTCTTGATTTGAAGTCAATCACAAGTTACAGTCGATTTTGATGTCTTGTTTACATTACAAATTACTCCAACCCCACCAAGATGGCGGCAAGAACGATTGCGTGTATGATTCGTATCGCGTCATGCAAACCCTCTATTGGGACAACTGGTTAATCTGGATATTTTTGCTACTCCTATGGTGTCCAAATTAAGCAGCGTTAACTGTACATTTTGTGGAATGATAAAATTGGCGCAACAATAACTATATAGTGAAAATATCGCAACAATAACTATATAGTGAAAATATCCAGTTTTAAATTAAAAAAGGACTCTTACCGAATTAGAACACTCCAACTCTGTAACATCAAGTCTCCCTATCTTACCGAATTTGAACACCCAAACTCTGTAACAACATCAAAAGTCTCCCTTTCTTACCGAATTTGAACACTCCAACTCTGTAACGACATCAAAAGTCTCCCTATCAAAGAATAGCAGCTTGCCTTGGCCTTCGTTCTTCTTGACAGATATCCCCGTTATGACCATCTTGTCATCTGGGCTAAACTGGCAATCAGTCCTGCAATGAAAAGTACAATTCCAAGGAATTTAAAAAGGGGAACTGGTACTCGCCACCATTTTGATTTCACTGCCATGTAAATCCTATAGAACGGCAGCCATTTTGGATTGTCGCTCATGGAGAGCGAGTTATTGTACCTCCGGTATTTTACGGCTCCGTGTACCACACTTCGAGAGTCTTCGCAACGGATCAGCGGAAAAATTGACGTACTTTGATCCGAGCAAGTCGCAATACATGCTACTTGAAACACAGACACGGTTTGCGCGTGAAACAAAATGTATGTGCTATATATGCGTCACGTGAAGATTTACGCGATCTGCAAGGATATCGGGCCACACTCCGAATATATCCAGAAGTACAATAACTCTGCTCCATGAGCGACACAAGATGGCGGCGTATGCCGATTTCCCTATAAAAATTCCTTGAAAAGTTCATATTTGCAAAGAATTTATTAATTAAGGCATTAGCCATGATCCACTTGGGTATGAAAACTTGTGAAAACTTATTAAATCAAAGAAAGACCTTAATAGAATCAAAACAAACAAAAAACAAAATCATATTACTTGCTCTAAAAAGACAATGTTCATTTCTTGGTGTTCCGTCAGCAGTGTTTCTATTTTTCCTTAAGTTTGAGATTCCAAATGTATGGCTGTTGATTTTTAAATTGAATATTATTCTTTCAGGAAGGTTTAATATACTTAACAAGATGATCCCGTCACTAAAATATATTGTTAGTAACAAAGTTTAAATTTGAAGAATTTAAGGATATATTGGTAGAAACACTATCACTGAATTTCTCATTCTCCGGAGAATGAGAAATTCAAAGCATAAATAATTGTCTGTTTTACTATAAACTAGCGGGATGCCCGTGCTTCACGCAGGCCCCCTCGCTAAATGATTAGAGCATACTATTTTGAACTTATTAACATTTGTCATACACTGATAATGTTTAAATTTATTTTAATGTTTAGTTTGGTTTTTCCTAAGCTTAAAAGTGCCCCACGATCATTGAATTTTGAGTTTAATTTTCCCATATAAATGTATTTTTATGTTCTCATTCTGGATATCATCATGCATTTCTGATCACATTTTTAACATGATGCCCTCTGCTCCTGTGAATCATCCCATATCATCGTGATAATCCTGACGTAAGTTCTGCGTTTTCTCTGACAGTTAATTTTCCCGTAACCGTAACCAGCTTTCCCGTACATGAATACACAAAAAGTTCAATTTTCCCGTATAAAGTTTTTTAGATGTTCTTATTCTGTATACATGTATGCATCTTGCATTTCTGATCACAATTTTTCCCCGTGATGCACTCTCCCGTGAATCATCCCGTACCATCGTGCATAATGCTGCGTAAGTCCACCGTTTTCCCTGTCAGTTAATTTTCCCGTAACCTTAAACCTGGCATTGCCGCTTACCGTGCATCATTGCTATTGCGTGCATTGCGCAATGTCCTTGCATGCGTTTTTGTTTACTCACACACTTGGCTAGTAATTTTGCGACTCTGTGCGCATGCGTAAGACGCTCATTAATGGCAAAAAAGGACCAAAAATACAGGTTTTTTGCACTTTTTGACGCAACCCGTTTACGGATTTTGCCGATTTATAGGTTAGAACCTTCCTCGGGTTTTCCTCTACCTTGCCCGTGCATTTCAAAACTGAGGGAGCCTTTTACTAACATACCCACCCACATACACCACTACTCAAATTATAGTAAGATGTACAAGTTGAACAAGAATGGTTATGCATTAGTTATTAGTTGGAAGTACTTTCTGAAAATGCAATAAAATCAGGTGTTGAGGAAAGTTAAACTTCACTTTGATGATCATGGCTAATGCCTTTAATAAAGCTGCATTTGACAAAATTTATCACTTATCTGTAGACAATTTAAACTTTAAATAACATCAGTCAAAATATATTGTGAAAATAGACTTTTGTTTGTATTTGACCATCGCATCTGATGCTATTCTCTTAAGTGTGCAATGATATTACCTTCATCATTTGATAATTATTTTGTCAAACGATCTGACATACAAAACTACTCAACAAGACATAAAAATCATCTTCAGTTAACTAAAAATAAAAGAGTTTTCTCTGATCAATCTGTCAGAACAACTGGTCCGCACTTATGGAATTCTTTTGACAATTCATTTAAGAACATAAATTCAGTCAAGAAATTCAGAAAGAAATTGAAACAAGAATTGATCTCTGCCTATAATTAATTGCCTTTGCTTTGAGTACCATTTTCCCCTTTTCTTTTTGATGAATTAAATTATAACTGTTTTGCCTTTTGCTTTGAGTACCTTTCCTTTTGCCTTCCTTTTGAGCATTGTCCGCGTCCCTGTGTCTTGTTCTGTGGTTGGTGTATTCATTGAAACTTTTGTTTTTGTTTGGGGGAGGACATATCACAGGCCTTTTTTGGCCTTCCAGCCCTCTCCTCCATAATTGTGTTGTTTTTAGGCATTGTCAAGATTTTGATGTTTCTATTATTGCTTGTTTTTTTATATTATATTTGTTTGTTTTTGATGTCTTATGGAAAATAAAATGAACAATGAACAATTAACAATGAAGCCGCACCTTATAAAACATTTTGTTTTCATCGTTAATTGCATGAAATTTAAAAGAATTTTCAAATCTGTGATGAATCTGCAGAGTCCTCACCACTTAAAACTGTTACAGACCTAACATACAAAATGGCCTTGCATTGAATGCCATTTTCTTGCTTATTAAGGGGCCTGTTAACTCGGCCGTTTGTTCGGTAGCAGAATTTAGTTTTTCTGCATTTTCTGATACTTCAGCATGTTACCTTTTATTACAGACAATAAAATACTACAAAACAAAACTTTTAAACTTATTTATAGGTAAAATTAAAAGATCATTTTGACATTTTACAGTAAAATAAACACGTGGCTCTTGGCAGGAAATTACGGGCATAGATACGCATCCTATATTTTGCGTTAAGGTTGCGTGTTTTGATGTGCGTGCCTTTTTGCGCGGTAACAAGTACTGCGTGCGCGGGTGAATGCGTTGCGTTATGTTCTTGCATGAGCACATTTGTTAAAATCCCGCAATAAACTTGTCAATATTGTAAACAAAGACCAAATAATTGAACATTGGTATTTTAGATTTCTTTCAATATTTACAAAATAAGGAGCTTAAATTCGGATCTGAAAGTTGAGTACAATACTTACCAATAATATCAATTACATAATAAGTTTTATTGTCCGATGCCCAAAGTTTAGACCTCAAAATTCATGGATTTTAGGTCAAAATGTGCGATTTCTTCATTTAACATGGGATTTCTCCATTTCAGTTTTGATGAAAAAACGTCATTTTTACGGGATACGTAACTAAAAAAACTAAAAAGTACAAGGAGAGATTTCTCAACCATTATGTACAGTATATCAAAATCTAGGATCGCGTTTCTCATTTTTCAATTTAAGGTCCTCTCACAAAGATATTCATAAGTTTCTATCAGAATTGATGCAGATAAATGTCGGAAACGGCACATTTAATTTGGTTTTTATTATATTTCGAAAAATTCGGCTTTATTTAAAAAAATAAAAAATGCGATCCTAGATAATTGTGTGCAGTTTCCAACAAAATATATGTGATAAAATGGCAGTAACAATTTTTTTAGTTACCTTTCCCGTTTCATGTGTAGGCAAAATCACTGCTTTTTGCTATTTTTTACCAAATATGGTCATTTTTGAACCAAACCAATAGCATAAAAAGATTCCTTGTCAAATTTCCTTCCTGGAAATGTATACTTTTGTATACTGTAACTTGATATTTTTAGACTTATAAGCCAAAAACGAAAGTCAAAATAAAAGCCTTAACAGGCCCCTTAAGTGATCGTTTACCTGAAACTATGAGAACACTGTATAAGTGACTACTTCTACTCTAACAATGTAGTATTTGTATAATATCTCAAATAAACTCCGCGTCATAAGTTCCTACCCATGATTTCTACATGCCTGCAGATGAACTAAATTAACGTTTTACTGATAATTTTTGGCACACCAACAAAGTCTCATCGATTTTGAAGTTTAGTGTATCAAATTCTCCAGCAAGCGACACCGATTTGCAAAGAACAGATCAGATGATTTTTAAAAATTGATCCTGAATTCAATTCTGGCTAATACCTGAACGACACACTGAAGGTACAACCATGAACACACACCGTGAGTAGCCGGGATCAATTCTAGGATTCACAGCACGGGCTATTCAATTCAACATGATGGCACACGATTATTGCAAAGCATCGAGGTCATAACGTATTGCCACAATGCGTTGTGAAAACTCCACAACGTGTTGTGAGAATTCCACAACACGTTGTGAAAAAAACAACAATTAGAACTATATGCATTCTAGCTGAAAAATGAAAAAGCCTTTAACAATAACGCATTGTAAAAACTTATAAATTCCACAATGCGTTACTCACAATGCGTTGTGGGATTTATACAACGCGTTGTGTCGACCCTTTATTTCACAACGCGTTGTAAACTAGTGAAAATGTTTTCATGCAACAGCAGAACAGCTTTAATAGCCAGAACAGCTTTGACAGATACAACTGACTAAAAGATATCTATAAAAGATGTTCTGTGATTGGTTGAAACATTTAATCCAGTTCACAATGCGTTGTGAAATTTTGTTAAGGAAATTCAATGCGTTGTTGATGGTTTCTATTTTAAATTAAATGCTTGAATACAAACATATGATTGGTTGTTTCCACAACGTGTTGTGAAATGTTGAAAACGCGTTGTGAAATATCCAACATTATGACCCTGATGGCTTGCAATACACGATAGCATTATTGACCCGTTGAATACCGTACGTATTACAGTAACCCGTAGCTCTGTACTCATTTGATACTGATAATGGACTCTGTGTGTAATGTGTGTTATTCATCAATTGGCAACAATCAAATTCAGAGGCATTATTTTAAATTGACCATTCTTTACGAATCGGTGTCGCATGCTAAAGAACTTTGTACATTCTTGACTCTCATGGGGAGTCAAGAGTCATCGTGACTCCTCATGGGAGTCGATGAGACTGTTAGTGTGACAAAAAATTTCAGAAAAACGTTAATTTAATTCATCTGCAGGCATGTAGAAATCATGGGTAGGAACTTATGACGCGGAGTTTATTACGATACAATTTTCACCTTGTTAAGGCTTAATTGCGTCGATGAAACCCAACTTGGTACTTGGAACCAAGTAAGCTAAGGAAGCTTATCTTCAATATGGCTCCAAGATCTTATTTAAATTCAGTTTTGAATGCAGGATTTAAGGTATTTTGAAGGAAATATTGTTTACTTACATGGGGTAGTAACTCATCAAGTCGGGAGCAACATTTAGAGCTCTCTTGAAGTTCCTCATGTCCCATGTTTTCAATGTGTCATCCCCTAAAGATACAGAAACATCAAATTGTCATGCAAGTGCAAGAAAGTCGTATCTGCAAAAGCTGCCATTTGTCATAAATTTGCATTGCATACTGTATAATCTAAGTCTTGGGTCATTGGTTCTTGAAATGGTTCTTTTGTCAACTGAAGAACCATTTCAAGAATCCAATGAACCTGAAGAACCATTTCAAGAACCAATGACATAAAACCAGGTTATACATCCATGTTATTTAAAAGGTAGCTTTTACACTGCTTTATTTTTGGAATCAACTGAATTACCCAACATTTTAGGTTGTACAAGATCATGGCTAAAAGTTGAAAAGGCAGATGTTGCAATTATGAAAACAAGTTCGTTTGCAGATGGTCCTGCAGGCACCATGAACCATGACTTGACTTGGTGTCAAGTCATGGTAAATGCTATGGAGTAAAACTTCCATTTAAGCATGTCTGTACAGATCTTCTTGGGACTATGTCTACATCTCATATTCAGCTAAAATATTGAAGCTGTCCACAAATTTAAAATCAGTGTCCTTGAGAGTCTTGTTATCTCATGATTAGGTAATTTGTTAATATTTAGAAACAAAATGTGTGATTCGGGGGCTCAAACTTACCTTGTATGCTGTAACATTGGATTTCAGAATTTGGCAACCTCAACTATGTTTACATCCAGATTTGGGGTGATAAATTTCATTTTTGGATTTAAATTAAGTTTTGTAATGATTCTACAGTATTACATGATGTTGAGAAATTTATTTGGGTTCTTAATTTCTGAGATATTTCATGTCAAAACTTTGAAAGCTTAAATGGCAATCTAACTCAACAGGTTTCTTGTAACTGTGGACACGTGGTCCTCATTACAATTATTGAAATTAAGTTGCAAATGAAAAGCCAATTTGTTATGGGATTATAGATCTATAATCCCCTTGATATTAACTCTCTTGGGTTGACTTGCATCATTAATGGACTTACCCCCTCTAGTGGCAAATGCTTTGCTGTCATATGAGAATGAAATACAAGAGGTATCTGAGCCTTTGGCGTGGGCTGTTCGCTGCTGAAAGGTTGGACGAACCTGAAACACAAACAGGTATGATGGCTAGGTGAATCAAGGTTTACTGGTTACAACCAAAATTCTATACCAATTGTAAACACTCACAATTTGGATATCTTGATTTAGGCATAGGCTATTTATCACCCGTGGTGAGTTTGTAAAAAGACATAATTTATTCTAACTGATGTAAACTAATTGCGTGCATCAATTTTCAAAATTCCTTTTTTAATTGGAAGGTATTGAATTGGTCTTTCATATCCGTGAAAAAAATTATGCTAGCATTTATAGATTTTGTGTAAAAAAATCACAAAGTTGAGTACTAATCATTTTGATACACACTGTATCATTGCATTTTATTTAACGTGGGACCATGTACACCAACGGAACTGCCATAAACGTTTACAAACTGTTTCAAATGGTTAACCGTACATGTGTTCAACCTTTCTCTTGGATTTTGTGATGAATTTTAACCAAATAAAATCTATCATTTACATTTTCATGTGCATTATCTTTAACTAAAATGAACCTAAATTGCGGAGAACGCGCTAGCTAAGCTATAAGTACTGACGTTCGTCACTTCATTCACCATTGGCTTGCCTTGTGCTTGCTATTAGATAATCTGGTATAGCGCCATCTATTGTTCAGTGGAAAAACATTGTTCCCTCTAGAAATTGCAGAGAAAAATAATTAATTATCACATAACATTCTCAGATTCTGAGCAATGGTGGTGCAAATAAATAACAAACGAATGATAAATCGACTTTTGTGAATACTAAAATATAAAACTTTTTTTCAGAAAATGAAACTCAAAGTTTGAAATTGGCTTTGAAAAAATGTGCCATGTTTTAAGCCTAACCATCGGTACCATGAGCAGAACTTTGTGTGAATTTGATCCGGGCAGAGAATTTGTATGATTTTAACACGTGTACATGGTTACACAAACGAATAATATAACATGTACATGGATTTGTTATTAACAGTGAAATCCCTATGTCAATGTTGAAATGTAAATGACTGATGGAAGGTGTGAAACGAAACACATGCTTTTGAACATCATTTAAATTTCAACCACCTAATAAATCTATAAAAATAATTGCTAAATTACAATAAATTTTAAGCCTGCTTACAATGAACAGATAAAAATAATTGTTAAAATTACAATACATTTTAAGCCTGCTTACAATGAACAGATGAAAATGTTGCATCAATTGACACCAGTGAAGCCAAAGCTTATTGCTGTAATTGGTAGAGGTACCCCAATGTCAGGGTCATGACCGAAGACAAAGAACTTATCAAATACGGCTGACAAAATAAAAGTCTGATGGAAATTTTCATGCAAAGAGCATGAACAACATTCTCATGATGTGACACGCTAGATGGTATGAGAGCAAATGAAGATGCCACACGCCCAAACCAAGTATCATCACTTTCACAATCACCACATACGTATAACAAAGCATTGCAAGGACAGAACAACAATGGATGCAATCAACTGACAACCATCACAATAGAAGTCAGACAGATCATGTGTTCAAGTCCTAGAAACTTTGGTAATTACAGTGCCACATATGAGTAATACACAATAAAGGCATGGGTTAAAAATTCACAAGTCAGCAACTTCAATGAGTTTATCTGACCATGAAAAAATTGTACAGTGTGTCTCAAAAGAAACTTCACTGACATAATTTTAATTAAATTAATTTCCCAAGATGTAATAATTCTAAATTTACAGTTCTTAATTTCCTATAATCAATTAAATTTATATTCTGCTAAAAAATATTGAAGACTATTATTTTAAATTCATCCTTTTACTGTGACAAGCATATTCGACTTATAATATTTTCAGTTGAAGTATATGCTCCAGGAGCATATTTCGTCATATGAGTGCAAGAAAGTCGTATCTGCAATAGCTGCCTTACGTCATAAATTTGCATTGGACACTGCATGACCTCTAGATTTTGGGTCAGTGGTTCCTGAAATGGTTCTTCACCGTCACCTGAAGAACCATTTCAAGAACCACTGATATAAGACAGGAACATTTTGAAGGATTTTTCACATTGTTTTGACAAGGATGTTTTAAATTGCGAACACAGGAGCATGTTTGTCAAACATGCTCCTGGAGCATATATGTCAACCGAAAATTTCATAAGACAAGTATGCTCCTGGAGCATATAATAAAGCCACTATCTCAAAAAAGCATGAAAACAACACAGCGTCATTGAGTATCAGCTTAGCAATTAAAGGGGGTATATTCTATATTTTTAGGGTTCTCATTTAGGAGGGTAGTCAAATTTGCAGAGTTTAGGAATGTCAGATCGTGAACACCAGTTTATTTAGTGTAGTTCCCCCATATGTAACTTGTCAAGCAACCCTAGAGATATTGAGGAGCTGTTTGTAGGGATGCTACAATCATAGAGAGGTTTAGGCCTGGGAGTTTACAATAATTACATAACCGTTTAAACGAAAGAAATGTTTGTTTAACCGTTTAACCGTATACAACTGTTGAATTTTGCAACTGTAATAAACTACATTTCCTAGTGAATTTTATACAATTTATGACTTACCAAAATAACAGGCGGTCAAAATATTGTCTTCAAAACACTTTTATTTGACATAAGAAGTCATGAAATCAACACAACTTTTCTAGCGAATATTTTACTGCCCCGTGCAATGTAAAAAATGTGAAACTTGCATATATAGGGCTACGCCATTGAATATAATAGTCATCCAAATAGTCAACTGGATATCCCGTCTTTAGGTTGCGGCACCATTTATCCGTGACATGAAATTTCTAAATATTTAGTGGTGTTTCCGTCATTTAAACGGGTAAATGATCACAACGTAAGAGAGGTTACACGTACATTTGACATGGGTAGTAGTTGAAGCACACAGATTATTAAGATTCCCTGATAGTAGTGCACTACTAAGGCGACAAAAAAAACACCCACCCTGTTTTACGGGCAGGCGGACCTTTCAAGTGGGGATTGGTCGGTCAGGCGAATTTTGTTTGTTTCTAAATGTTTTCCCCAAAAAAACCCAAAAATCTAAAAATATGGAAGAAAAAATGAAAAAAATTTTACAAAGAAATTTTCAATGTTTCCCCCAAAATAACCAAAAAATCTAAAAAAATGGGGAAAAAATGAAAAAATTTTACAAAGAAATTTTCAATTTTGGCCGAAAACAGCTAATTTTACAAGGCCGGTAAAATATGGTCGGGGTTTTTTCGTCGCCCAAAAGGCAATTTTATCTAAAGTTGTGATATAAAACAGGGCTGTGACAGTTAGCTGATAGAAAATGCTAAAAATAGTGACAAAATGCCAAAAAGAGACTGAAAATAAACAAAAAAACTGAAATTTAAGACTCTTTTGAAGGCATTAAAAAATCTGAAATCAGCGTAAAATCTGAACAAAAATAAAAATAAACAAAAAAAGCTGAAATTTAGACTCTTTTGAAGGCATAAAAAATCTGAAATCAGCGTAAAATCTGAACTCCCACACCCCTGTATAAAGCTGTAAATTATATTTTTCTTGCAAACTTACAAATGGTCTTCTTGTGTCCCAGATCTGGATACTGCCATCTTGGCACGGAGCAGCAATCAGATAGCCGTCTCTACTATATGTGCAGCACGTAGGTATCGTCCTTTGTCCGTTTTGTGAGCGGAATTTCAACACTTCTTTTTGTTTGTTGGCTATGTTAAAGTCCCATATCCTGACAGTCCTGTGAAGTGATTATACGAGGGGATATCAAAAAGTTTTGTAAAGATCGCCAAGAATAGACCATCGCACGATATGCAAAATCATGCTTTTTAGGTACGCACCTCTTGGAACCAAGAAAACTTAATCTCATAATTCATAAATATATTTTTGATGAATATTACCAGGGTATGTCAATCGCGAAAGTTGCACATTAATAAAATATAATTGATTTTATTTTAAATTTGCTCTCAAGAAATATTAAATTTAGCGGTTGTCAACTCGTGATAATTTTGACGATGACATCACCCTATCAAAAATAAAATAACGTTTGTCCGAATGTACGACTCCGTCACGGATCCGTTACGACGCCGTTATGGGGCTGTGCTCAAAAACCCCAAATCTAGTCTGTTTCCCGTCGTTTTACTCCCCGCATTTCGCCATCAACAGCCCCATTTAGGTTCGTAAAAACCCGTGAAACTCCAAAATATGTTATGACAATAGAAACATCAATCACGGAGATCAGCGGAGACCAATTTATTGACACAATTGTTAAGTGGTTGTTGTTTAAGTGGATATTAACAAAAGCCACTTAAGAACTTCCTCCTTTAATTTATGACCCAACGAGACTCTAAGATTTTTATTGACCACTGATAATAACTAATGTCGCGAGTTTAAAGTAATGAGTTTGGCCGAGATCGAGTGGTCTGGGCGGTGTATTGCGATTGATAGAATATGTAGGCCTATTATAACAAGCGACTAGGGGACGACCTAGTAACCTTGTCAATCACACTCTGATCTATTGCAATAATGCCGCAGTAAATCTCGAGATCGATGTTACTATCGACTTTTTATTTTATTTCATTTTTTGTTTTGCAATACGGAAAACCATATATAGTTATCACTACTGATTATCTTTTTTTTCATTTGTTTTATTTATCCTTTCTGTTATTTTTTTAATTGGTTCTCTTCTATTTGTGCTATCATCTTTGTATAGTTAGGCATAACAATAAATTGAAACTTTAACTTGTCTTCGAATTTCACATTGAATTCACTTCGAATTTCTTGTCTTTCGAGTTTTTCAAGTTGTTTTTAATTCAAAAGTACTTTTTCATTTTATTCATCTTATTGGTTTACATATTTTTATTTATTTATTAATTTATTTATTT
>JXSR01S033737.1:0-19242 GCA_000969725.1 Ophiothrix spiculata
TTAACATGCAGCAAATAGTTGAGTGACCAATGGACTCATCAATTAGCTGCTATTTTGAGAATATTCAAGGCCAGCTGAATGCAACTTATATCATGTTATTTTCTTATTAACACTTGCTTTATTTTTCTTACGCTTGCACCAATATATAATGATCAAAGTGTCTCGCAGGCAATGGCTGATTAACGAATCGAAAAAAAGGTCAACAACATGAATGTTGTGACAACATAGATGTAGTATCTGTAAGTTTGTCAATTGCCTGATAAGATCATTGCAAACAGACAGAGCAATGGCATTCCAACACAAGATTACAACTATGGGAAAATATAAACAGGAAATGGGAAAAAAAGATAGCATTTTTTGAGCAGTTCACATTAAGCTTTTAATGATCTAAAATGAGATGTGGAAAGCAAAAGAGACAAGTACCTGTACCTGTGCCGAGTGAGATGCCGTATTTCTCACTCGTTCGCCGTCGGATGGGCCCTCCGTGGTTGATATGCGAGGGTGTCCTGTGTGGCGTGTGTGGTGGGGTCTGTTGTTGCAATTGTTGTAGAGACTGTAGTCCTTGGAGTTGAAGGCCCTGCAGGCTCATACGGGATGTCGGTGGTGTTAGGTGAGTTAAATGGGCGGTGATGGGTGGCGCCACAGATAATGTTGGGCTCTGGACGACTGAAACGGCTTTGGCAACTGCAGATGGTGGTGGGGTCTGGAAAAAAAAGATACAAAATAAAATCACTCTGTACATATATCAAAACTTACTGAAAAACATTTATATGATCAATACAACAGAATTATGTCTTTTACGCCAAGGAAACAACCAAACTTGTACATCCACCCACAAACACTGACAAGAAAAGTTGAGTTCTTTTGTTTGGTACATTAATGAAGTTTTTTACACTTGTCAAGAGCTTTCTTCAAGTTACAACATATCCAGATCAACCATTAAAGGGACTACCTAGATTCCATTTTGTATTAAAGACTTATGCAAATGCTAGAAATAAATTAAAGCTTAAAAGTGTAGTAAAATCCAAAAAGGTACAGCAATTTACACAGATTTAAACTCAAATTTAGAGAATTAATTTGCAATATATCATTCTTTGTGGTGGTGTGACTATCCTGTGTTTTCTAAATCCAAAATTTGTACCTCAGATGGATTATCTAGATAAAAGATCAAACAAAGCTCCTGGAGATAATTTAATATTCAATGCATATTAAAAAGAGAAACATTTTCATCAAAAAATAATTTGTTTGCCAATCACAGGTGTACAAACAAGATCTTTATAAGTTTTGAAACTAGAAACACTGTTCTCACACCATTTTTTGCTGCTGCCAGCAAAAATTAAAGTAGGTAAAGAATTGCAATTTTCTCCAAAATTCCTCAAAATCATGGACAATTACTTGTAGGTTATATTACTAAAACATGTTCTATCAATTCATGTAAAAATATTTAGGTACAAAAATTGATGGGAAGAATCTAGGCCAGTCCCTATAATCCTGAGTAAGGGGCATGTTTTGATTTTCAAATATTTTTGTGTTCAGTTTCAAACGAACAGCACCAAAACAGGTTTCGATGTCAAGTTTCAGTAGAATCAATCGAACTGTTGGATTTTGAGCAATTTTGTATTTCATAGAAACCTATACTTAATCATGCAATCAAATTAGGCTTACCATAATTAATGGAAATTAGTGCTTGTTCGCTGATACCTTCAGAACAGAAAATGTCTGAATTGTGAAAAGTTCACATAGGTTATTAGTAAAATTAAAGTTAAATCTGTTTTACGGCCTGTAGCTGATTCCAGTTAGTTAAAGTTTAGAGAAAATTGTTTTGAAGTTTGTGTACTATCTGAAACTATACTGGAGAGGGGATTTTATTATATTTTAATGTTTAGGCTGTTTGAGATAATTCTGTTAAAGTACCGATGAGGGGTCTTCTGGCAAAATGAGCGGAAAGTCGCAACCATGATTAATTGCACTTCCCAGCATAATTGACCTTTGAAACTCGACGTATAGTTAAATACGTGGAAACCATGGATGTGTTTAAGTCAAAAAGGATAATTCGACTTTTTCACCATACTTTTACTTTAGCAGCCATTTATTCAAAATCTTAATTTGTGACTTTCCATTTATTTTGCCAGAGCAACCCACATATTACATTATGCAATGTTTGGGTGCGCAAATCTCTAAAAAGTTTGAAAATTACATAAATGCAATATTTGGGTGTGCAAATCTCTAAAAAGTTTGAAAAGCAAATCTCTAAAAAGTTTGAAAATTACATAAATGCAATATTTGGGTGTGCAAATCTCTAAAAAGTTTGAAAAAAGTTGAAGCAATTGGATCAAGCTCCTTAAATAACAAAAGATGATAACTTGATGACGGCTATGACAAGTACCCCAACATTTGGCCTTGCATGTGGTCGATTTTTCTTTCATGTGTCTTTTTTCAAAACTGAATGGAAACTTTATACATTTACTATAAATATACCAAAATATATGAGAACTTTGTTATGAAAGGCATAAAAGGAAATGCTTATATTTACTAATGACGCAAAAACACATTAAGAATGGGATGTGCAAGATATATTTATAAATACTTTGCAATGACTTGCAATTCATCATCATGTTAACACTTTACAAAGCAACAAACCTCATGTACCTGATATATCACATGGGCTATTAACAAATCCTGTTTGTACTACAGCATTTGTTAGGGTTATGTTATAAATTCAAGAATTAATCAATGCAAGCCAGTTTAGATGCTATAAGGTTAATATCAAGGGTTGAGAGCCACAAGGCAATATCTGCACAAGAAAAAAAGATCCACAAGGCCGTATTTGCACCTCTGTTGCACGTGCAGATACGGCCTTTTGGCTCTCATCCCTCAATATGTGGTCAATATGAAGTTGGCCCATCTTCATAATGGTGTAGGGTAGTCTGGATCTAACAAGAGCACCAACAACACACCAACCTGATGACCTCTGGTACATTTTGAAAGAGGGTGGAACTATTTTGAATCCAAAACCAGTGTCAGGCAGACCTACAGATTTAAAAACGAGAATCCAAACTATCTATATCTCACCTGGTTTTGAATACTCATTTACCTATGCTACACCGAGAGACATATGGGCATTCCCTTGAAATGACTTTACTTTTTCACACAGAATCACCACACAGTCCAATTTTCCTCAATACATAGATAGCCATTCCTGACACAATCTCCTCTTAAAATGGACCAGAAATTGCATTGTTTCAGGAAAAATCATTAAATTAGCAATTTTAACCTAAAATATCCTTAGAAATGAGAAAGTATTAAGACCTTGAACAGCACATCCAATTAATTCAGAATTCTAGTCTACTAGCTTCTAGGACAAAAAACACAATTTGAGCCACTCAAGATATTTCAAGCTTATTCTCCTGTAGACTAGTCAATAATTAAGAACAGAGCACCTGATTGCCAAATACCAAATAAACATGACAACATTTCATGATCATCATTTAATCAACCTGGTATTTATGCATGATTGATCTAATGTTTCAACTGGTTAATTAATTGCAAAGTCATTAGCATTTATCACATTGGAAGCCAGTTGTTTACCTATGCCATTCAAAAATTCAAACCATTTATCTTTTTTTGTACCGTACAAAATTTAACATCAAACGAAAGTCAGTGCTTGATTGTTATTTGAGCAAATAAAGTTTGCATATTATGCATACTACGATTAATCAAAAGCAAAATTTGCATATGAACACTCATCGTAGAATACATCCAATTCTTAGAACAAGTCTGAATCTGAAAGTCCTGTTTAGCAGTTAATGCCGGAAATGACAGTTAAAGTCCCATAAAATGAACAATATTAATTAGATAAAGTCAACATAAATTCAACTTATATCTGTTATTTATTCTTTATTACTCTTTTGCTTTTGAAATAAAAGACATCGCTGATTGCAAATCAAATCAATGAGAACTAGCGCGTGCATTATAATACCAATACAAAACGACAATGCCTAGCCATACTTCCCATTTTCAATTCAATCAATTCAGCCTTGCAACTAACAAAAACAAAACTTAATGAAACAAATATAATAAGCCAATTTCTAAACTGCTGCTTTCATTCATTATGTAAAATAAGCTCGTCTAATAATGGCTCGCAATAACTCAGAAGAGGAAATACATATTGTTGATGGCCAATGGGGCCCTATTGGCAACAGCCGTACATACATGTGCTATGTAATAAATAATCCAATGCATAAATGCAAACCATCAAAAGAAAAACAGCCAATTTGTTGATCTTGCAATGCCGTGAATAAACAACTCTCTTTCTCTACCCGCCACATTGATGAACACAAACAAGCTGTAGATATTATAGAAGGGCTTGTTATGTTTGTATTATTTTTGCTGAGCTGTGTCGAAAAGCTGTTAGCAGGCTGGATCCCATGTTGCCAAAGTCTTGACTATTGAGCCCAAACCTCACGGCTGGTATACAGCTCATGTTGCTGTGTCTTCAATATGGAACCCAAATTCAATATCTGAATTAGATCTTACAAATTGATCCTGTTGCCAAGTGTCCTGACAATGGGGCCCAAACCCCGATATCTGGTTTAAATTATTAGTAAGCTTGATCTAGTAGGCCTGGCCATGGAGCCAAACCCCTGTGGCTTGTTTACAAAAAGCAAATTGGATCCCTTGTTGGAAAAAGTCCTGACTAATAGAGTCCACAATGGAGTCCAGTCCCTATGGCTGGTTACAGCAAGTAGGGTGGATCCCATGTTGCCACACAGTCAGGCTATGGAGCCTAATCCCTATGGCTGGTTAAAAGAAAGCAGGCTAGATCACATGTTGCCAAGTGGCCTGACTATAGAGCCAAACCCTATATCTGGTTTACAACAAGCGTGATTGGACCCCATGTTGCCAAGTGCCCTGAATATAAAGTCCACAATGGAACCCAACCCCTGGTGGCTTTTTACAATGAGCAGGGTGGATCACATGTTGCCAAGCGGCCTGACTATGGAGCCTATAATGGAGCCCAACCCCAATGGCTGGTTTACTGCAAGCAGGGAGGATCACAAGTTGCCAGGTGGCCTGATTATGGAGCCCAAGCCATGGCCGACTTATATGGTTGTTAGAAGACTTGATCCCATGCTGCAAAGTGTCAGGACTAGTTAAGTCCAAACTTGTCCGATATGCTGAATTAACACACTAACAAATTGACATGTGTACTAGCTACAAAGGACAAAATCAACTCTGCTGGGTTGAGAGACCAATTTATAACCAAGTTGCCAATTGTCCTAACCACCAAAGCTGGGCAGGGCACAAGCTAGATCACAGGGTTGAATCTCATCACAACTGAATACATCTCAATTGTGAAAATAATTCTAGTGTAAAGAGCACTTGGAAAACTTTTATTAAAGTTTAGTAATAAATAACCAAAAGAGGGCAGTATAAAGAATTACACTAAGAATCCTGCACATAAAACTCTACTACCTACTTCAACATTGCTCACAGAGTTTGACTGCACTCTACAGCAAATAACACAGAAAAATATTGATGTTGCTAAACCATTCTTTGATTTTCAACCAGGTCCAATAATTTTAGCCCTATTGTCCCTTTTCCAATTTTCCTTATTAATATCTTGAAAAACTTAAAAGTTAAATATTTTCAATTTGTTATTTCAAGCAGGTTAAGTAAAACAGATTGATTAACAAAGCAGGCAGATGCCCTTAGACTCCAGAGAATCCGATAATGTGATCCCACAACAAATCAAATGATTTCACAAATCTTTCAAAACAATAATATTTTCTCTTCAAATTATCATGCAACTACACAACTTGCAAAGCTAGCATATTAGCCAGTCCATATACCCACAAGGATAGCAAATGCATCCAATCAACTTTTATATCTCCCCTTTAGCAAATTGCATTCTCTCTCTCTTTTCTCCCTTCTTTCTGTTTTTCCTATCGCTACTGGCAACTCTTTAATGTTGGCCTGTATCCAAACAAGAAGAAAAAAAAGCTATGTACAGCTCAGTTGTTTACAGAATAAACAATCTGCATGGTGTTACTGGGCGAAATGTGAAATGACTTTGCATTTCATTAAAACGACAAGCGGCTCATTTCCTCGGTTCCATCAAGCTTGTCAGAGTGTTTCATCATTTTTATTATCGACAAATTTGATAACAAAATGGTTTTTCCCCTAAATTTTGTTTTATACCAATTCAAATACCAATACAGTGACAAATACAATAGTATTTGATAAGCTTTGTGCACATCAAGTTGCTCATACCAGTTTTTGAAAGATTTTTGAAAGATCCTTTTGGATTCGTCCAAGCGTGAATGAAACACAACAAGCCAACAAGTGCACTTTTCACTCAACAAATCTGTCTGTTTTGTGAGGTGATCAGCCATAAATACACTTTATTTCATTAAGAACTTGGCTATTCAATTTCACCTCCAGTGCTTTTCAATACTGTATGTGCAGCAACCCATTATACTCTGAGGCCAATGGCTTCGCTAATTTCTCCTTTATTATCATAACCTGGTCATTCATGGTTCAAGGTAATAAATACTATAACATTTATAATTCAAAATTGCTTCAAACATTTGCATGGCCTTATACAGCTCCCATTTTAACACACTCCATCGAGTTTTACACATTTTTCAATAAGAAACCCAACTCTTTATGATCAAATTAGATTCATTAAAATATCCTTTCCGGCATTTATTTATATTTACCATGAACTCGGCAAGAAAAGCCACACTTTTGGAAATAATTACCGTTTCCATTCATATCCTATCCTGTATTGTTTGTATTTATAAATAAATGATTACTAATGCGTTCAACATGGGCCTATCCTTTTCAGAGTTGTATAAGCTTAATGATCTGTAACCGTAACAGCGGTTGAGTTCCCTGTTTGAGCTCTATTTTCTGACTTTCCCTGGTTCATTTTTGCTGCGATGAGTTTGTTAGAGGAAGACATTTAGGTAATCAAGCTCGAGATAATTAGTTCTTAACATGCTCTGTTATTATTTTAGAGTTCACACTTGTAGGTTAATTTGCTCAGTCAAGTTTCTGTTATATCAATCGTACAGGATTTTGACTTTTCAACTGCGCAATGCAATTTATGCAGAAATTTTGTAGATTTTACATTTATTTTTGGAAACATGTTTCAGTCTATTTTCAGAAGATCCAAAGTGTTATGCTTGGTTATCAATAATCATTAAATGAAATTGTCTTTTTATTTACATATAGATATATCTGATGTTTACGTCATATAACAATCAGGGATATTTATTATTACCTTGCATTTGCTTATAAATTTTCTCAACAACGACCATAATCAGAGCCAAAGATTGTTTTCTAAATCTATAATTTGAATTCACTCACGAGAAATAAACGCCTGACTAAAATGTCTAGATTATCAAATTTTCAGCAGGTATAAACGTTGCTTTTTTAGTAATGACAAATTCATATGTTATTACAACATGAACAAATTGCAATACTTTAATTTTAAACTCCAGCCACAGTGATTAAATAACATACTAAAAACACCATCTGCATAAATAACGAAACAACACAATATAAACAAGCCAACCGATTCAGCTGTGTTTATAAAAGATAAGATTTCAGGATTTCACCTCTTACGTTGTTTGTTTATTCTAGTCAATTCAAGGAATTCTCTCTCTGCATGTTTGTTTCCACCATCGAGCGGTTGCTGTTGATTAAAACTATGGCCGCTAAGTTTATGACAAATAAATAGTCTATTTATCAAATCTTACTGAACGAAATGATAATGAACAGCAGCAAATTTCAAAGAACTGATCAATCTTATTTCATATTTTCCACAAACAAGTTCATTAATTATACAATTACATTCATATTTTGTTTCATTAGAAATAATGATGCTTGTTTTTAGGTTTTCCCTTATCAATTCAAGAACATCCTGTTTATCCAATTAAAAAATAAGAGCTTTGAGATTACAATTATATGGTATAGATACCCAATTATTACAAATTAGGCGAAACAAAAAATTGTTGTGTTGCCCTCCGCCAGCCGGGTCGAAATTGTGGAAAATCCTGACCCGTTTTTTTTTTCCACCAAAATTCTTGATTTTAATATTTCTGAGTTGCACAAATATTTTGCCTGGTTTCCAGTCGCGAAAATATTCAAAAATGTGTATATTGGCAAAGTTTAAGAGAAGAAAAACTTTTATTTTATGACCCTGTTTCTGCACTCCAAGGTGGCGTTTTCGTCAAAACCTGTAAATTTAGCCTACGCGATACATGGCAAATTTATATCTGGCCCTAGCCGTACGTAGTGACGCCGTACGTAGTGACACCGTCGATTCATGTACTCTGGGTTTATAGCGAAACATAAAAGAACATGGGGTGTTTTTTCAATCGCATATATATGTCTTAAAGATATGTATTTATCGTTAATAAAAAAAATAAAAGGAATAAAGAAGATTTAAAGCTCCGTAAAAGCTGGAATAAAAAAAAAAAAAAGTGTTACATGAACTACACGTTGGATGCATACAACGTTGTTTCAGCGACAGCACGTATGCCAAAATTTGGGTTAATAACAGCACGCACACCTTTCCGAAACATTGCCGTGAAACTTGAAAGGCTCCGACATGGATCAGTTCGCTGTCACAAACAGCTGATTTTCAGCAAACTGGCTGCCGTAAGACTCGATAAGGACTTCCAGTCACTGTTTGATTTATCAATTCCAACAGAACCTGCAGAAATTGCGTTTAGGCTTTAAGAGTGTGTCTCTGTCCAAGTCCCCACAAGGGCCATGGCAGAACACTGATTTGCTAACACCACTCACCGTGCTGCGAGATCAGGAACAAAATGTTTGACTAGTGTGTTGTTTTTATTCATACTTGTTCTCTTCATTGTCTTTTAAAAAGTATTTGACATACATGTAGATTAAAGGGAAAGGAAATATACATACATTCACCTTTCAGTAGCAAACAACCATGTATCCCACACTGTTTACACATGGCATCTGTAATGGTTATTTAAAAAAAAAAATCTGGCATGGCCGTCCCCACCACTTTGGGCCTGTGAGGGCATCATAACTATTTTTTTTTTGGCCTTGGTATCTGATAAACTCTGTACAGGTAAGATATGAAATCGAGGGCTTTGTGCCAGAAGGCCATATCTTCACTTTTGGTCAAATGGTAACAAAATTTCAAATTTTATCCAAAAATGTGAGGTTTTCATGGACTTGCAGCTTTGCAATTCAGTATCGAAGTGATTACATAACTCACTCAGTTACTGGATCACGCACATTCCCTGACAACGGTAAGTGCAATACTTTTGTATGGTGATCATTTTGATCATGGTTCAAAACAAGAAAGCGTGATCCAGTTGTCTAGGTGATAATCGGATGACAAGTAACACTTCAATACTGAATAGATTTGAAATGATTGCAAAACTCTTAAATAGTTATGTTTCAACAACTCGCCCATCTCCTTGTTTAGGAGTATACCGTTACTAATTGATTTTTTAATAAGGAAGCTTCAATGACTTTAATTCTATTTTCCTAACCTTCCTGATTTTCCTTTTTTTTTTTTCCCCTCTCCCATTTTTTTCAAGACCTCTAAAGATGCATTTGCTTCCTCCGCATGCCCTCAAATATGCCCCCAAATAAAGAATGAAACAACAGCACAACACTAGCACTCAATCTTGTAACTAGATTAAGGCCATTACAATCTCTCACTTACACTAATTTTGAAGTCAATTTAGCACTCAATTGAGATTGAAATGACTAAAGTGATTGACTAAGCAATTCAAATGGTCCAATATAATTACATACAAAAGCAAGAGTCAAGTTGATTAAGTGCATCATCTTCAAGAAAATGGCCTAAAGTGGAATGATACTACCGCAGACTATTAAGCAAATGGTTTACAAGTGGAAAAACAAAAGGACATTTATGTCTTATGATAAGGGTATCACTTTTGAAACCAAGACACAATTTCCTATCTATTATGAACTTGAAATAAATCTGATATATATGGCAAGGGTAGTCCAAGTTTATATTTCACATCAACACAAATTAAAGGTCAACTATAAAATTTGTCACACAGGGCACCCCAAATTACATTGTATTTTTGATTTGGGCACTGTCTAAGACAGAGTTCTTTCTACTTCCCCTCCCTCTGTTATTTGTGACCATTCACTACAAAACTCCAGTAAAGTCAGTCCTTTGTCTATTTCATTTGATTGCAGATTCAAAAACATATCTTCAGCCTTAAAATGATACTTGTTTTAAAGCTAATATGACGCCCAGAAATTGAGAGCTATTGAGATACAACTGTTCGAAGCATAACATGTCAGAATTTGTAAAACCAAGAAAAGTTGGACTATGAGGAATTTTATTACATGCAAGTAATTTGGAGATTATGAGAGCTGTCATTTCGGTAAGAGTTTAAGGCAGGTGTGGATATTTCAAAGCTGCAAAAAGAGAATACAAAAAAATTTGAAAGAGAGCAATTTTTACATGTTTTTAGGACTGTAGTTCAAATTGTCAAATGTTGATTTTACATCAGGTTCGGGATGGATGGTCACAATCAATGTTCAATCTAAGAAAGACTTTTGTCTTGCACCAAATGATGATGCCATTAAAATCAACAACTTGCCTAACAGACAGACGACCCTAAAATGAACCAAACTTTTTAAGCATAATCTGAATAAACCTAGAATAAATGAGTGTTGTGAAGTATAATTTGTGTAATGATAAAACCTTCTTTTTGAGTTTCTGCGCCAACTAATGACATACAACCTTCAGTTTAAATACCCAGCAAGCACTCCATCTCAATAAAAAGAAAATTTATTTAAGAATTGACATAAACATGGGAAATCATTACCAAAATTTCAGATAATTTTCTCAACTGAAATTTGCCAAACTAGAACACTGGTCTTTGCCCTTCAATATATTAGCTCTTTGTGATAAAACTGTGATAAAAATTAGTTCATAGTTGATTCTACTACACAAATCATTTCTCTTTCACAAGGTATGAATCTTCTTTTTCAATTTAATGGAGCTGGTATTGAAATATGACAGAAAAGCCATATAGAAGTTGATAAGATAATAAACTTTTGCTTGGAGATAATGGTATCAACAAATTATGAGAAACTCTCACATTTATTGTGGCTATTAGTATATTTCCTCAGAGATAATCATGCAAATGTGTGTAAATTTTCTTCAATACAAATAGATAAAAACAATAAAGAGGTTCTTACGGGTGGTTCATGTTTTGGTTCCATCGGTTTCATATGTAGATGAGCCATCATTTGGGCTAATCTCTCTCGTTCTTTGGTCAATTGTAATTCTAGCTGATTGACGACCTGCATCTGGACTCTGGCCTGGGCTGTACTCCGGTCGTCTAACGCATGCTCCGTGCTAAGGTGTCTGGAGACAAGGTGAACAAAGCAAGAAAAGAAATCAGTGCCAGGCCATAGAGAAAGTCAACTGGTTACAAAAGTGGCACTGAAATTTCAGTAAAGCAACTACAAACGATTCAACTCAACCACTTCCTAACATCTTCAAAATTAAAGTTTCAACTCAACCATCGTTAACGTATTTCACGTATAGTTGAATGTACATTGTACAACCATAACAACACCATTTTTAACCCTTTTTTCCTAGACTGCATGTGAATTTACAATGAAATTTCACAGAAATCATTTGAATAGACCACTTTTGCATCTTGAAAGTACCATAAATAGGGTACTTCTGCGCGATCGACCATATTACTAGCTGGTACGCATATGACATTGTGAGCACAACGTAAAGAGATCGCACAGAAGTACCCGTATTTTATGGTATTTCATGTATATTCAACTGATCAATGAACGAGAACAATCATCTTAATTTCTCTAATTCTGTAAAAACTATTACTTGTTCCCATAATAACTTATCAAAATGTGGTTGTAAAACCTCTTTTCTTCCATACAAAACAGATTTGAAAAAGACTTGAAAAAATATCAAATTAAAACTACAATCGACAAGATTGAGTGAAGAGCTGCAATCATTACTGCAGTGAAATGCCAAGAATTCAATTCAACGTTTCCTACAGTACTCCAATGTAATGTACACATACCCGACTCATGGTTACCTTATAAATCATGTACGTGTTAGCCTAATCTGTAGTAATCGGCATGTTTAGGCATGATGAATCATGAAATTTAGATCACATATGGGACTAAAATCATAGAATTTGGTTTTATAGTCAATGACATTTAGACTTCTTCATGCACTGAAACAATTTTACATCGATCAAACCCAATTCCTAATGCAAATTATTCCACTTAGTATTTAAATATGTATAGCATCTATTGATTTTAGCTATAATTGTAATCAGATAACATAAAGAGAATTTTAAAATGATATGCATTTTTTTCTAAAAAAACTGATGAGAAGCGCACTAATTATGCATGAAAACAATCAAAACACCTACAACTAATAGACATCCATCAAATCATTAACGGAAAAGCACAAAATCACATACGTTTGTTTCCAATTAACATTATTGGTTAAACTGTAACAATACAGAATCAAAAACTGATTATCGCTGAGATAAATTTTGAGAAGGAAAAAAAAGCATCTTAACGCAACAAAAGTTTAATAGCTTTATAATTGCTATGGAAATACACCTCGGCAGCAGCATCAATGATAATTTAACAGGAGCAATTAGCCATGAGTGCCATACAATTGAGCAATAATTGTTTTCTCAATCGTTCAAGAGCTCCAATGAAATTGTATCTATCAAGCTATTAAAACGATCATAGATGTAAAACACAAACTCAAGAGTCAATTTCACAAGAAAACAAAAAGAGAAATGCATATTTCATGCATTTATAAATGTAGCAAATAATATTTTAAAAATCTGTATATCAATATCTACTTAGTAACAATAACAAACTATGTTATTACACAGCGTTTTGATCATATTTTTGTAAGTACAGTTAACAATTAGTATTCATAAACCACTTGTTTTCTCTTAAATGGTAAACCCATCTAAAGACGTAATATCGCCAGCCAGCAATACTCTAAGCACTTTATATTATCCTTCATTAAGCCCCCTCATCCATGCAATATACAAAGATATTTTGTGATCTGCTTTTACTCAAATCATCAAGTTTTCATGGAGCTGACCCTCTTCAAACAGATTACCAAGCAACAAAAACACAGCGCTGTTATTATTTATGGATGGCATTAAGGAGTTTTTTTACACAAGTGCTCAACTTCAAAACTATATCGCTTACAACACTTTCCATTTTGCCACGCTCATTAGCATATAAATGACAAATAAGGAGACAAGAGTTGACGATGCAATTTAAATCAGCGATGAATTTATTATTAACGATTTAAATCCATCTATTAAGTGTCGCTTACAAATATTGCCGGAAGTTAGATTTTTTAGTTGTGAAGCCATTCCGAAAAAGTATCAAAGGTCAGTGAAGGCTATCTAGTCCAAGTATTAAGTCACTGGCTTGAGAAATCTTTTCCCTTCCCTTACTTAACACTAATGCTCTTTAAATGAACACTTGATAATCAACAAAGATGACCATTTCGTTAAGCTTATTTAAAAGAAGCTCTTAAATGTAAGCTGTTCTGGTATTAATAAGATCTTATAGTTAACTGACTTTCCATAGCATTTTAAAACTATAATCACTTGCAATTTCAGAATTTACAACTCATGCAGTTTTCAGATCATACTGTAAAGAACATACTTATAGTTTAGTGATTTTAACCCTTTATTCCCTGTCATCCCCTAAACCAGAACACAGATTGAAAAAGATGACCCAGAATGGTCATCAGAATGTTTTGGCTTCCTTATCCTGCTGCCACAATCTTATAAACAGAACCATTTTGGAAAAGGAATGAAATTTGAGCAGATAAAAAAACTCTTCTCTACACTTCTGTATTAAGAAAATTCAAAATGACTCAAAAGAGCTCAGACTGATTTGCACTACAATCAACAGATTGCTGTGCACAGAATATACTAAATGTTGCTGTGGAAAAGATAAAAGATTTCCACAACTTCTCAATGAGTCTGTTACCTACCCAACACTGAATATTACCACTATATGCTTTTGATATAGAGGGAGAGTATATGCAAGTTGGATCAATGATAATGCAGAATGTCATAAACATAAAGTTGTTCCCCACTGAACTTGAACTTCAAGACAAATGCCCATTAAGTGGCATCAACTCTTCAGTAAAACGATGCTTGCACTCTGAGCTTACGTCTTGCAACTCCAAAATAAGACGCCTGTAAAGAGGTAATCAATCTTGGCACTCGAATGGCCAGTGTAAAACATGGAAGGGGTATATGGTTGGTCAAAATTTTGTTCTAATTATAGATTTAAGTTTATTCAATATTTTTGATCTCTAGACTGCTTTGGGGTAGGCTCTTTCTGGCCTCATTGGCCTTCTGGTCCACTCCTCTGCATGGCATTAAAACCTTCGCCGCCAAACAAATCTTGACCCAAAAATGAGGAAGGAAAAAAAGTTTACCCAGCTACTTTCAAGTTAAAGAAAAACATAAAAAATACATTAAAAATCCTGTTGCGTATAAAAAACCCAAAAAAACTTGACTCGACCCCAAATTCCATGCCCCCGAATATCAAATGGTGCGCCCCTAAGTCAACGGGAAGCTAATTTGTGGTGTGGTGTCATTTGGACTTTGGGTGATTCTATATGGAATAGGATTGGATTATTTCAGATGCTGAAATGTAATTAAATAATATCCTCACACATTTTGTGCTTTAACCAATATAAAATTCTTTTTAAAATTTAAAAAGTCAGTCTATTTTGTACTTGAATCTAAATGTTAACCTCAAATAGAAAATTACCAACTCAACACTACCACCGTATAACATGTCTGACTCATTACAGACTTAATCACACATCCTTTCACAAACAATATAATGAGAAGCAACCATTTTTCTTCCCTTTCCTGGAGTTTGATCAATTTATTTTCTCAATGCGGCTCAAAAACATTTTATATAAGACGGACATAATCTACGCTACTAATACAGTGCCTTCCTGTTTATAACCTAACATCACCGCTTGTTATTTACCCACTGCTAACTAGGTCTACCTCACATGGCAAAAATGCAGTATATACATGACAGATTACTGGCAAGTTACTTCCTTTTACCTTACAAGATCCTGCAGGAATCTTGTAAGGTAAAGAGAAGTAACTAGCATAGCAGATTACATACTAGTCACTTCCCTTTACTTACAAGATTCCAGTAGAAATGTGCAGATGATAAATGCTTTTTTATAACTAAAAACAGTATCTACTGCACAAATATATGCATATACAACCTTCTAGCATATTAGATTGAAGTGATCTTGGACAATTAATGGAAGTAACTACTAAACACATACTGCCTTTTAACTTTACACAGCTGAAGTGCAGCATTTGTTACAACAACCGTGCCGGCTTAACGGCAATACATCTGATTTCCCTCTCTGTGTTTGTCGCTCTTTATATGATCACATTCAAAGGGATAAAATATAAAATCTTAACACATTAAAAGCTTATTATCCCAAGACTGTTTTTAAAGTCTGTAGATAAGCTCTTGGGTCCATTTGAATTTTTAATGGCAAATAATCAGAACTTCTTTAAGTACTAGATTGATGACAAATCTGCTATAAAAGGCCCAGAGGTTACAGCATTTGCAAGGTTAAAACAAACATCTTTCCATCATCGTGTCATTTTCACATTTTCTACAAAGACAAAAATGGATTAGCTGTACTCTAACCTTTTTTTCATACTTTGATAATAGAGATGTTTCCTTATTTCATTTTTTTGTCATAAGGAATGCCTCGAAGAAATTTATGCTGATTATTTTATAAGCTAGCAATGCTAAATTAATCAAAAGTCTTCAACAATTATCTAAGAGAAATTAATCAAAAAAGTTCATGTTATATTTAGATCCTAGAAATTTCTAAAATTTGAACATTATTTTTAAAACTTATGAAGTTGTCATCTCATTATATTAACATCCGCATGTTAATACCCAGAGACTAAAGTTCACTCTATGAACTTCGCATTCACTGCTTGCTGAAGAGGAAATGACCAAAATGTAGGTTTAGGAAATTAATCTCATTCCCTTATATCCCCATAAGTCAAGTTTGATAAGGTATAGACAATGATTACCAGAACTATGACAAGACAAGTGAGGTTATTTCAATACAAGTGATTTGGCAAAGCTTTACTTACTTGAGGAAGGCTGGGAAGTCATCGCAGACAGTCTCACACCCGGGCCATTTACACATGCCATGGGCGTACAGTGGATGGGTGTTAGGCGAAGACATTGCACTTTCAGCTTCACACGGCGCAACACTACAGAAAGAACAGCAACACAAATAAAACATACAACCAGTTTAAAAAATCAGCTCGGATTGAAACGAATGCTAATTAATGCAAATTTTAGGGCTTCATGCTTGACAATTGTCATTTACCAGACCACTTAGTCAATAGAAATTGCTAATTTACCTTTCAAAAAGCAAGAAGCTTGGAATGGTAATTTCAACTTCCCATTTCCTCTATTTATATGGAAATAAACTAAATGTCACTCTTTTTATAAATAAAATAATTTGTTGACTATTTCTTGAAAAACAAAATGTAAATATTCAACATAATTTACCAAAATGTCAACAGCATATCCATCAACACCATAAAATAAGACAAACACGCACAAGATGATGAAGGCAGCTTACACAAATAAACAAAAAGATAACAAAATCTTGAACAAATAAATAAATGTGGACTAAGTGCATCACCTTAATATGGTAGGCTATCTACAAAGGGCAATAGACTGTCATAACATTACAGACAGGAAGATATAAACAGGCACTATGGTCACCAAAAGCTATATTAAACAACGTTCCATCAGATTCTCATCAATGTATAAACAACAACTACGGAAGTTTGACACAAGACAAAACAAAACGGTACAATAATTAGAGCGAGAAAGAGTTGTTGCTTACAGCATACTATGAGGTGCGACTAGGAATCCTGCTGGATGTAACAGGGCACCCTCAGGGACACCGTTCATGATGGACGGCCTTGTATGACTACCCACGGACGGGCTCACACTGGTAGAGGTGCTCGTTGTGGTGGCAGCCTTGGCATCTTCGCGTTCCCTCTCCCTGTCGGACCGTTCCCGCTCTCGTTCGGCAACTCCGCTACTTGCCGAGACTTCCTTCCATAAAGCCTGTACTTCTGATGGACTCATGTGACCTGATAAATAAGAAAAAAGAACAAGAATATATGTAACCCGCCATATTGAAAGGTACCTTAAGGGTCCCAAAGTAAAAATTGATTTGTTGGTTTCATCTGAAAGCTGAGATTTTAAGCTTTAAAATGACACCTTGCTTTTGGTTATTGGATGTTCCATTGCAAAGTTACATCCAAATTGGTAAAAGGCATCGGGCTGATTCCGAAAATTATAGTTCTGAGAAAATGGAAAAAGAAATCTATCAATCTATATTTTGTATCAATCAATCTATCTACGAGGGGGTATCAAAAAGTTTTAAACCTTACCCAGAAGAAATGACGCCAGGAACGAAATTTCATTATGAGATACTATAGGCATCTTTACATAGTCAATGTGCAAAATAATACATTTCTCCCACTTTCAACTGATTGTCTAGAGACCGTTATTGTAGGGATCCTCTTTACTGAAAAAATCTGATTTTATATTTAAATGAAAATCAACAATTCCAGGTCCGCCATGTTTATTACACCATTATGACGTCATTCATGGGCCGATTTCCTTAATTTTGGTATCAATGGATAGAGGAAACCCTACCCATTACTATGATATCAGACAATTAAACTTTGGTGGTGCCAATAAGATTTACTTGGCCATGTTACCCTTCAAATGCAAGGAATTAATTACCCCGCATGTCTCAATTCCCTCCATGCAGCTTATATTTTAAGCGGGTAGGTAGATGACATCGATCACCCTCTGTAAAGAAAGTAAAACTACCTATGAGACAATTTTTGCACCATAATGTACATAAAGACGAGTGACTATTCTGACAAAATTTCATTGATATAGCTCAATCCCTTCTGGGTAAAGTCTAAAACTTTTTGATACCCCTCGTATGTATCAATTATAGATTTACAGGGGAGATACAAGGCATGCCGCCATTTTTATTCCGGCATGGTGACAAAATTGGGGGTATTCAGGTTTTTGCCGATAGAGTGCCGATGATGCATTGCACCTTGTCTTAACGCGCTCATTTTGAAACAAGCACACACGCTTTTGTGCAGGTTGGCGTATCATTCGCGTAAAGTATTATTTGCGCAGGTTGTCTCTACGCGTAACCAAGTCTCAGCACTCGGAGTTTATTTTGGCGGGAGCCGAGTGGACCGGAATACCCCCAATTTGAGCTTCATGTTTGACGACACCATTACGCGGCTTGTATACAAAGTCTGGTATCTCCCCTCTAAATCTATGGTATCAATCTATCTATATATCTATATATGTATCAATCTATCTATGTATCAATCTATCTATCTATGTATCTATTAAAGTTTTTGTACTAAGTAAAACTTGAATAGAGAGAAGATTTTTATCTTGGTTTTTGACACATTCTTATATTTTGGATGTGGAGCTGATTTTAATATGATAGAATACACTTCAAAGGTAACGTTTCAGATGAAATTAGAAATTCGACCTTGGACGTGATTTTTGACTATGCTCAGCTTCAATGGCCCATATCTCATAATTTACTAGTCTCCTTTGGCAAGAAAGTCTACTCTAATAGCTCTACAGTTTGTTACTCGTTGGTTCCCTTAACGTTTGACTCCAAAACTGGGGAATTAGAAAGTAGATGATCCAGATTCTGGTCCATCTTGTCCTTAAGTGCAAGAAAGTTGTATCTGCAATAGCTGCCATGTTTCATTGATTCAGATTACACATTGCACAATGTCCAGTTTTGGGTCAGTGGCTCTTGAAATGGTTCTTCAGAGCTGAAGAACCAATTCAAGAGCCACTGACATACAGCAGGGAGTTTTTAATGGATTATTCATATTCTAGCGACAAGTTGATAAATAAATATTACTTAGGGAAGCCATTGCAGACACAACTTTGTTGCACTCATATGGCAATCTAGTCTGTCTCTCTTACCTTGCAGCATGTGTGGGATTCCTTGCTGTACAATGAGCTGACCTGCAGCCAGTGCAGCCTGCTGCTGTGCTTGCAGCGTATTCACAA